>JAVJIF010008637.1:0-164531 GCA_038442645.1 Agave tequilana
CTATTCATCTTTACAAAATACATCATATCAACTCTCCTTGGCACATCTTGATCATGTAGAACTCTTAATTCGTCATGTGTTAGAGCTCCAAATGACATGCTTCACAAAGTCTTCATCAAAACAAGTTCCAACATTCTCCCTCTTTTTGATGATGACGCTTTATGGCACAAGTGCTCCCCCTGCAGAAAATATGTTATATTTTCCTCCCCCTGCAGAAATTGGGTTATAACAAATATGAAAAGACTTTGTTCTCCCCCTACACAAAAATATATTAGTAAATATATATATATATGTTCTTATTAACTTTTATATGGTACCTGCAAGATAAACGTTAGATGGTACCAAACATAAAAGAACATATTAACCTTTAGGAGTCCAAATCCATTTAGAATTTGGTTTCCACCTGTTAGTATACACATAGTTGCAAGAATCACATATATCATGAATGTATGAAGCAATATATGTATTTTTATCATGAAAACTTAAATTCTTAGGAATCCATATAAACTTTGTCTTAATTCTTTTTGAACATGATTAGACTTTCTTTTTACATATGGATTTTCATTATACCCAATACCATAATGATTATCATGTGACAACTTCTGAAAAGATAATAAATCATTCAATTTTTCTTTTCCTTTATTGAACTTAGTCACATTTTGCAAAAGATCTTCATATTTCTTTTTGAAAACTGAAATATCTTTATCTAAAATAGAAATCCTTTTATTCAAAGATTCAGTTTCCTTTTTCAGAAAAATGTTCTCTTTTATAAACTTCTCATTTTCATTTTTCAAAGATGATATGACTTTTTCAAACTCATCTTGTTGAGAATTTATAGAAGATATTTGTAAAGCATAACATGAATTTTTCTTTAAAAGTTTTTCATTTTCTTTTGATAAAACTTTATTTTTCAATTTTTCATTTTTCAGATCAATAAACAATTCATGAAATGCATCAGAAAGTTCAGAAAATGATACCTCATCATCTTCCAGTGCCATGTAATATAGGTTGACACGTTCAGTGGTTTCTTCTTCATCCGAGGAAGAGGAATCATTGTATTCTGATGATGCTTCGTCGTTTTTCTTCTTTCTGAACTTTTTGCTCTTGTATTTTCTTTCTTCTTGAGCAAAGGGCAATCCATCTTCATATGACCTGGTTTATTGCAATTAAAGCATTTGAATTTACCTTTCTTTAAGAATCGCCTGAATTTCTTTGAAAGCAATGCCATCTCCTCTTCATTGTCATTGGAATCGTCCGTGTCGGAGGATGCATGGAAGGCGAGTTCTTTCTTCTTTGAGCGGTGTTGTCGTTTCTCCTTCTTTCTTTCTTCCAATTGCACTTCATATGCCATTAGATTACCGATTAGGTTTTCTAACGACAAAGTTGAGAGATCATTGGCTTCTTCAATTGCGGTTGTCTTCTTCTCCCATTCTGGTGTGAGTGCACGAAGGATCTTACGAACTTGTTCAACTTGGGTGTAGTCCTTTCCAAGAGATGCTAAGGAATTGGTGATATCGGTGAATCTTGTAACCATTTCGGATATGGTTTCATTCTCCTCCATTTTGAATAATTCAAACCTGTGGACAAGAATAGATATTTTAGATTCCTTAACTTTACTTGTGCCTTCGTGTGTTACCTGAAGAGTATGCCATATTTGATGTGCAGAAGTTGCTGTTGACACACGGTTGAACTCTTCTTTGGTTAATGCACAGAATAAGGCATTCATCGCTTTGGCGTCAAGGTTCGCATTCTTCTTTTGATCCTCACTCCAAGCGTTGTAGTTGGTTGTGGCTTGGTGTACGATGCATCAACAATGTTCCAAAGTTCATAGTTGAGCGATTGCAAGTAGATCTTCATTCTACACTTCCAATAGTTGTAGTTGGATCCGTCAAATAGTGGTGAACGTTGTGTAGAATGTCCTTCTTTGGATTGGGATGATGAGAACTCCGTTGCCATCTTTGTTGTTGACTAGGTATGCAGATTCAGGGCTTGTACGCCGGTTCAGGGCTCTGATACCAATTGTTGGTCCCGAGATAATGTCAAATGCGGAACTAACTCTGTTGGAAATTATGGATCTAAAAATACCCAAGTCAACACAAAACTAAAACAAGAAGGATTAACGTTAAGCAAATAAATAAACTTACAAAAAGGAAAACAAATCTCAGAAAATAGACAAACGCAAACAAGAGAGCTTTATCCTGGTTCGGTCCTTGTGACCTACATCTAGTCCCAAGCCACCCGCTTGAGATTTTCCTTTATCCTTGATTTTGTACACCCAAAATCACAACCATGCACACCACTTGACAAATCCCCTTTGCCAAATGTGTACACCTTCTCTTCCACCAAGAGAACACCTTCTCTTCCACCAAGAGAATAAACTTCACCTTGTACAACTGCCTCTACACCAAGAAGCCACCCGTGTACAATGATTGCTTTGAGTATTACAACTTTCCTATAAGCCTTGGTATTGTATATGAACGTGGACAAGGTCTAGTATAGGAGAAACTTCAGAGAACTTCACAATGGAAATGACTTTTGGTGAAGAACAGAAGTTGGAAAAATAGTTTTCAGGTTTTGATAGAATTTTGGCTTTAAAAACTGAAGATTTGGATTGATGTTTTGGCCTTTGGACTAACTACCCTTTATATAGCTGAAGACTAGGGTAAGTTAGGATAGTTATAGGAGCAATTCAAACAATTGGAATGTTGGAATTCGTTGCACAAAAGACCAGATAACGAAAACTGTCCAACAGTCAGAAACTGCCTATAGTCGACTTGCCTTTTGAGTTAGTCGACTATACAAGGCAAATTTCCTACTATTAGTCGACTAGGTTTGACTATAAGTCGACTAGGGTAAGATACGTTGGACTGACAGTTTTCTGGATAACTGAATCAAGTCGACTGCAACTACTTATAAGTCGACTGGACCAGCTATTAGTCGACTAGGGGTAAGGGATAGTCGACTATACTTTGATATTAGTCGACTACATTTACTGTCAAGTCGACTAATGCAGAAACAGAGAGTTGGGTCTGATTTGGACACTTGACTAGTCGACTAGGGTATGGGTCAAGTCGACTACACATGTTATTAGTCGACTTGTCATAGGTATTAGTCGACTAATGGACATTGATATGATGTGTGTGTCAAGGCTTTTTACATGCTATTTCATCTTTACAAAATACATCATATCAACTCTCCTTGGCACATCTTGATCATGTAGAACTCTTGATTCGTCATGTGTTAGGCTTCATAAAGTCTTCATCAAAACAAGTTCCAACAAATCTGGGCAACTTTATCCTCTGTGGGTGGCTCGCGCTGTTCAAAGCGCGTATCCCAGAGAGTATTTAGGTGTTTGATCCAAGGATCTGTATCAGACTGGATCATTTCTTCATCTCTGTCTTCCAGGTGGCTTGTTGAAACCATATATACTGAAAGTTTTCCAAAGAGGTTGCCGACACTAACGTCTGACTCCCATGATGATGTGCCAGATGAGTAGTCATTGTATAGTGACTCTTCAGACTCAGAGGCTGATGGGATCGGAGTTGACACATAGCCCAACCCCCTGTGAGTTCGATGATAATAATCAGGGGTTTTCCCTTTCGGAACGAAAGATCGGAGTAGCATTTTTCTTCCTTTGCCGAAGTTCAACCCAGGACTGTTTGTTAGATCATATCCCATGCTTTCCATCATTCTGAGTACATATGACTCATAATGGGTGAACTGAGGGGTTCATTCTCGCTTTCTGACTCTTCACAAGAAATCAGCTCGGATTTGATTTGTCTGAAAAGGATTGGCTTTTGGCCTTACGTCTTGCTGGAACCATGAATACTGATTCTTGCACATCACCGACATCTTGGTACGTTTCGAGGGATGACCTCATTGGTACATGCATTGATGTCAAAGCATCCATTGCCGACCAGGGGTCATTATCTATTTCGGTACTAGTGTCTTATGGCACTGAATCAAAAGCGAACACAGAAAGTAGGCCAAATTTAACTCTTCATTAATATACCACCTGCCTACATCATTGGCGGTGTTATCATCATCGAGCTTATTAATGCTCGTTACAAGTGGATCTAATTCCCACATGCACTCTTCTTTCTCTAGCTCGGTGTCAGCTTCATTACCAGAGTCTGGCTCCTCTGGTTGTGGGTTCTCGTTTGTTTTCAAAGAGTCCTGGTACAGGAGAGAGTCTGTGAAATAGTTCTCGACTCCCTTGAACGAATGCCTTTCAGCAATCAACGTTCGTACCTTCCCACTCCCGTCAATGTATTTCATAACTTGATAGAGAGTGGAGGGAACGATGGAATTACGATGAATCCATGGTCGTCCAAGCAGCAAATTGTATGAGGTATCGGCATCGATCACGTAGCACGTCACTTCAGACTTTAAGTCCCCAATTTGGCATTTGAGCTTAATCTTCCCCATTGGGCGCGTACCATTGGCATTGAACCCATAAATGGTAGTCTGGGTGGTGCTCAGTCTATGGGTAGGAATCCCTAAATGTTGCATGACCCGGCGAGGCATAATGCTCAACGCGGACCCTGGATCTACCTGAATGCGATTTACTTCAGATAATCCAATATATCCTGTGAAGTATAGGGGTTGATCATGTTTCCCCTTCACTTGCATGTCATCCGCCGTGAAGGTGATGCAGGGAGCTTTTTGGGAGGCATGGAGGCAATCATCTACATCTTCCTGTGGTCCAACAGGTATCTGGGTCATGAAGACCTCGGCATTAGTTAGGGCCTCTCTCAAAGCTTCTCTGGTTGACTTTGAAAGCCTCAGTAGCTCGTAAAGAGTGATTCTGGCCGGGATATTGGCCAGTTGAGCCAGGATATCAAAGCGGTAAGGTGTTGGGGATCCTTCCGCATTGTCCTTTGGGAGAGCTTTAGAAAATCGAAGCTCTTTCTGCCTCTCCACCGCTTGTTTCGTGGGGGGCTTGGCTGACTCTGTAGTGGGTTTAGGAGGGGTTGCCACCATTTCGTCATGCTTTTTTAAATATGACTGGCCCGAACAAGTTTCTGCCGCGAGTGGTTGATTGGGTTCTGCGACGAGAACTATTGTTTCCTCTTCTGAATCAGTCAGTGAGGGAACATCGGTTTTCACTTCTCGGGAAGAAGCGCACACCACATTACAGGACGAAGCTTTCGCTTTGCCTTTGGACCTTCTGTTGGTAACAGTGGTCCATTGCTGGCCGTCCACAAGGTCGGGATGAACCCACATAACTTCCTCCTGAGGTGTGGGGATAGGTACAAGATCCTTCTCTTGTTGATGGTGAGGGTCTATATTGATCATTCTTAGTTCCCCTTTTGGGATGGGGACTACTCCAGAGGGTGTTGGGGGTTGTCTTCCAAACTGGAGGAATGATGTCATATTGGCTGTCACTTTCTTCTGCTCTGGACAGAGTTCTAATACCTCTGTATCATTCAGAGCTTGAAGGATGTCTTTGAAGACATAACAGCTCTTAGTGGGGTGTCCCAGCATCCTATGATACAAGCAGTAGTTAGGATTATCAGTTTTACCGACTTCTTCAGGACGTCTAACTTCAGGAAGCTTCAATCTGTTGCTCTTGTTGAGTAACTTGAACAATGAGTCAACATGTTTGTCTTTGAAGGAGTACTGTTTATTGGTGCATGGCTGACTTGAAGAGCCACTTCCCTTGACCGACTGAGATTTGACAGGGGATTTGGTTTCTGTCACCAAGTTATCCTTTCTTTTTGTTTGAAGGGATGCGTCTGGCGTACGCCTTGTCGACCTTTCGGGTCTGGGCTTGTTTTCTTCTGCCCTAACCCTAGCGATAATTTCTTCAGCCTGTTCACCTTTCTGGACCAATTATTTCCAGGTGCGGCTTTCAGCAACTCCTATTTGGGTGAGGAGCGAAGTTTGTAGATTGTGGCGGTATGTTTCTACCAGGGTGACCTGGGTCATATCGCTAGGACATCGGAGTGCTACATTCTTAAATCTTTCTACAAATGATTTGACTGACTCCCCCTTCCGCTGCTTCGTGGTCAAAAGAGTAGGAATTGTAACTTCTGAGTCGTCTTTAAAAAAGCGTGTCAGGAAGAGCTTCTCCAAATCAACCCAATTTTTAATGGAGCCTTCCGGGAGCTTCATGAACCATTCAAAGGCAAGCCCTTTTAGGGTGCCGATGAACAGACGTGCCAAGATGGCATCATTATCTACCACGTTCCCCGTCTGAGACTTAAAGTAGTAGATATGTTAGTTCGGTGACCCTTTGCCGTCGAATGCCTGTAGGGTCGGAGCTTTGAACTTGGGAGGGTATGAAACAAGGTCCCACTCGGCCGGATATGGCTGGACCACTCCTGCTTCTTGGAGGCCTTTCCGATTAGTAAGGGCCTCGAGGCATTGCTCCAATTGACTTTGTAAGATCACCTAGAGGGGGGGGGTGAATAGGTGATGGCTAATCTAATGGTCACTTATGAACAAATAATGCGGAATTAAAACTAAGTAGACCAAATTAAACTTCTTTTAATTAAACACTTATGTATAACACAAGAGTGTTGCCGAATTCCCCTTGCGAGGCTCTGGACAAGCTCCTCTAGATTCCCCTTGAATGGGTTGAGGTGCCGCGTTGGCTCTCTTGGTGAATACTAGTGTTAACAACAATCCCACGCAATTATATATCAATTAAGCACAAGGGTATATATCATGCATATATAAGATGAACACAATAAATTGAATGCAAGATATAAAATAGAGACAAAAAGAGAAAGAGAGCAAGAGTGAGCAATCGCAAACACAAAGGGTTTGTTTCGAGGTTCGAGCACACTTGCTCTACATCCCCGCCTTCGACACACGAAGGATTTCCACTATGCAAGATCCCACCGGATCTCTCCTCGGTGCCGTACACCTACAAACCCTCGGACTCCCAAGTCCCGTACACACGCAAGCCCCCTAAGCTTGCCGAGGCCGCACCTCGAACCACCAAGAGTTCACAACCGAACTCCAACCACAACGAGCACACTTGCCCGCTTCCTCAAAGTACAAAGAAAGGATCTCTTTGATGATCGCAACACTTGATCACCTAAAGAGCACTCTCACTACAACACACCTATAGGAATATCTAGCAATGGAAAGCTCAAGTGTGGTGTGAGAAAAGCAAGGAAAGACTATGGTGAAAAACTCAAAGAATCACTTAACACTCTCTTGATAAAAACTCTTCCTTTTGATTGGAAGTATTTGCACTAAAATCTTGTAGAGAAACTCTTCTAAAAGTATCAGAAAAACTGCTCAAGAAGTCTCAAAAATCTTAACCTCAAAACAATTGACAAGACCCCCTTTTATAGGCTGCCAGAAATAGAGCCGTTGGGGTTCTGTCAGTGCTGTCGGTCGACCGCCGGTCGACCGGCCAACGGTCATTTTTCTGACCGTTGCAGCCACCGGTCGACCGGCTCGGTCGACCGATAACCTGGAATGAACTGTCGGTCGACCTATCGGTCGACTGGACATTTCCAGAGAGCAAACTCTCTTGGTCGGTCGACCGACCCGGTCGACCGGCCACTGTGCTGACAACGTGCACAGGGCTGTGCACATCGGTCGACCGGTCCGGTCGACCGACATGGCCTGTCAGCCAGTCTCCAGGTCTGAAAACAGGATTTAAAATCTTTTTATAAAATCCTAAAAATACATAGAAATTCTACAAAAATAGTTTACCAATATACTTGAAAGAACAAACATGCTTGCACAAAATCAAGACATGTTATAGATGTTTTGGTCTATTTTTGTAACTTGGAAATATTAGCTCAATAACCAAAATGTATTTTTCCAAAACATGTTTTTCCAAACTTGTTTTTCTAAATCTTCATCAAATACAAAAACAAGATATTTGAGTTCATTTAAAAGCATGGTGTGTATGGATATGATCCACTACACAATCAATATGGAATATCTATGTTTTTGACATAAAGCTCTAATCATGATTTGGTTTAAAGATATGAACTATGAAATACCAAAATCCAAGATAAATATTTTGTCTCAAAGAAAATCTTTGTTCTAAATAAAAATTCTTTTCTAAACATAAAAATCTTTTATGAAAGCACTTTAAATCAAGAGTTCTAATCAAGAGTGTGTGTGTGATATAGACTTGAGCAATCCACCAACTATCTATCCTTTACATCTTTTACTAAAACAAAAATACAAATCTTATACCTAGACACAAGTCTTCATCCTCTTGAAGTCTTCACTTGAAGGCTTCTCATCTTCTTGACTTGGTCCAAATGCAATCCACCGAGCTCATCTCTAGATGT
This sequence comes from Agave tequilana, assembly GCA_038442645.1. NCBI lineage: Eukaryota > Viridiplantae > Streptophyta > Magnoliopsida > Asparagales > Asparagaceae > Agave > Agave tequilana. The sequence continues at coordinate 8,271 of JAVJIF010008637.1, forward strand.
GTTCTTGATGCATAGGCTCGTGAATCAACCGGTGCTAGCTTCCAACTTGACTTAAAATCCTTTGTTGAAGCTCCACACCTACTAAGATCTTGATAAGGAATCTGTCACTAATTAAACACAAGATCATTAGTAATCATAACTTCATGAGTTGATCATCATCAAAACTAGGGTGATAGGCCTTTGGGCCAACAATCTCCCCCTTTTGATGATGACAAAACTCATGACGTTATATATGCATGGATTAAAGTAAAGCTTCAAAGAAGCTCCCCTTAACTCATGCATGACAAGAAATAATAGATATGGCAATAAAAGCACATGACATGTATGCAATGTAAGGAGATGCAATCATAACAAAAATCAAATCTTAAGTCAAATCTTTTTCTCCTAATTGCAAAATACAACATATATGCATAATAAGTAAGAAAGACAAATACTTCTCCCCCTTAAGCAATGAAAACATGCATATACAATACAATCTCAAATACTTCTCCCCCTTTTTGTCAATCATCAACAAAGGGTTCAAAGTAAAAATACATCAAACAAATTTTCTCCCCCTTTTTGTTAAAAACAAAGAGATCAAGGAGGGGTAAATACAAATCAATCAATAAAATTTATATGCGATATAAATTCATGAAGAGGAAGACGTTAAGTTAGCTTCCCGACACATATACATTACATGAAAGAGGGATGACAAGCCCTAATTCACATAACGTATAATATGTCATGCATAAGAGGAGATGTGAAGCTCCCCCTACACACGTATATCATGAAAAGAAGAGTTGTCAAGCTCCTCAAATTATAATATACTCAACATGAATCTATATGTAGAAGAGATGTTAAGCTCTCCTTGCATATAGGAAATACAAATAAAAAAAAATTTTGAATTTTCTTTATAAAATAAATTTTGAATTTTTCTTAATAACAACAAATTTTGAGATATCTTAGAAAGAGATCATATTATAAGATATCAAATAACACAATTTTGCATGGTTCCAATTGTAAAATAATCAAATTTTGAATTTTTGATACCAATTTCAAAAAAAAATACAATGCACAAGCTTATTATGAAATACCAATTTGAAGTCTAATTAAGCTTAGCATTAACAATCTATGTGCTTTAAAAGATACCAATTGTAAAATAAGCACACAACTATCATATATATGTATGAAGAGATTATATCAATAGAGATGGATACATACATATAAAGAAAGCAAAATATGAGTATATACCAAAAAGGTTCATATTGATACCAATTTGCAAATAACCAATGATACCAATAGAGAAATAGGCTTAGGTGTATATGTCATATAATCTAACACATGAAGAATTCGAACTAGTTATCAAGGAATAAATCAAAAGGTTTTTCATGGAATATGCATAAATCACAAGGCACTAAAACACTCTAATCCATAAAGTCCATTTAATGTTTTCAAGAGATGTGAGTGTACTAATGTTATGTGAAGCATGGCATCATGAAAATTACAATAAAACTCAATATTCCTTTAAATTTTGAATTATCATAACTTTTAAAACCTTGAAAATCATCAAAAAAAAAAATTTTTATTAAAAAAAATGTTTCATAATATATGTATGTTTTGTCAATACAAGAAGCATACATACATATCTCTAACACAATTGAGTCCATATATATAGATTTGCATGAAAGGCAAATGACTCAAGAGGTATCCATGTATATCTTAATGTTTTGGCAAAATAACCATATACATGAAATGAAATCACATGATCATAACATAAATCCGAATGGGAATACAAGTTTAAGAATGTAAGATCATCAACATAAGGCTATACTAGTACATCTAATAGGCACAAATAAGCATTCAACCCAATCATATATAGATTTATTTGTGGTCCATAAGGTGTACAAGTATAAATCCAAGTGTTGACAAATACTAACATCTAAACTAATATTCAATACAATGAAGCATCAAAATTTTGAAATCACAAAAGAATTTATCCATAAAAATAGGATCATGTGCATCAATTGAAGAATAGATAACTAGTTTAAATGGATTTTTGACAAACTAGTTAAAGATCCTTCATAAATATGAAATCATATGTATTTCATGAATAATACTAAATACATAAAAGTTCAAGCACTCATATTCCATAAAGCTCCAAATTATATCTTTCTTGAAGATCGAGTGTTCAAAGGTTATGTAAGTAGTATCTACATGAAATTAGTTATTGAAGCTCAAATCAAATATGACTAATCAAAATTTTTATCAACCAACACATAAAAATCATCTTTATCAAAACAAATCATCTTAAAAATAATCTACATGGTATATGTATGAATTATACAAATCTAGCAATATGCATACATATCCCAAATATTAAAAGAGTCTATTAAATGTTTGCATGAAGGCAAGAGACTCACGGGTATACATGTATATTTATTAGATTTGAATTAAACACCCATATACATGAAGTAAATCACTAAAATAGGTAAAACATGTATAAAAGAGAATCATCAAAACTAGTCTTATACATATGCATAAAGTGGATACAAGTGAGCATGAAGTCCAAATATTTAAGAATCAATTGTAGTTCACTATTTGTATATGTATACATACAAGTTTGACAAATCTACATCTAAGCATGTAAATACCACATGAAGCACATGAAAAATCTTAAAACAAAATCATGAACATGCTATGAATATGACATAAGTAAATAGCATGAACATAAAAGTAGGAGTTTAGAGGTTGTTACCAACTCCAAAGCTCCAAGTGTGGTGGTCTTTCCCACCAAGATTCCTTGATAGCAATGCATCCAAATGTTTGTCCATCATGTCCATTGCATCGGCTACCAAGGCACCAATCCTCTCACGTTTTGTGAGAGCCCTCACCTACATCAAAATCAAAAGGTGGGGGTTTTGGTACCCAAATTTTCTTGGGTCCTATGGGGTTAATCTTGTAAGGAACCCAAGTATTTTTATTTTTATCAAAAATAAGAACATTTAACCTTTCATAACAAAATCTTCTTAGATGGCCTTTGCGGCCACAATGTGTACATATGTACACCTTAGCATACTTATGAGTGGGAGTGTGAGCATGATGTGCATCATAAGCATGTGCATGATGTGAATGTGCATGAGTATGAGGAACTTGTTTCTTTTGAAACAAGGATTCCAATCTAGTATGATTGAATGCACATGAGCTCAAATTAGAGCTCAAATTATCAATTTTATTTTCAAATTGTTAATCTCATTTTGATCAATGTGAGCATGAGAAGCATGATGAGATATATGATCATTTTCTTTTTCTTTTGTGAAACAAAATCCTTTTCTTTTTCACAAATTTTTCTTTTTAAAGATTTATTTTCTTGAAAAACAACTTCTTTTTGTTTTTCCACCAAATCAATCTTATTTTCAAAATCATATTTCCTTCACATAAAACATTCAATTTAGACATTAAGGAAATATTCTCATTTTTCAAATCTTCATTTTCTTTTTCTAAGCATGCCATTTTATTTTCTAAAGAATCTTTATCATTAAGCATGGCATCAAAATTCTTTTCAAAATTTTATTATCTTTTTCTAAACATGCAATGTTACTTCTAAAAGAGTCATGTTTTACATGCATGCAAGCAATATCCTTTTTCAAATTTTTATTTTCCTTTTAATTATGTCATATCTCTCAAGCAATAATTGGCAAAATGAATTTAGCTCATCATATGACATAGTAGCATCCTCATCCTCGGATTCGGAAGTTACCTCAAGGGGGTTATCCCCTTGGACCATGTAGCACTTGTTGGAGGTGTCGCTTCCAACATCCGAATCGCTCCCGGCATAATATAGATCCTTTTCGCCAAGGGAGGTGATGATGTTCCAAGCTACAAAAGCCGATTCAATGTTAGAAACCCTAGATAAATAATCATCATTTAGGGTACATTTAAGAGCATGAAGGGCTTTAGCATTAGCCTCAATATTCTTACCATCTATACAATATGCATTATTAGTAGTGGCAAGATAGACATGAATTCCTAAGGCCTTGAGGTACAATGACATCTTAACCTTCCAAGTTTGGATGTTAAGAATATCAAAGGTGGGTGGTGACATGAAGTCCATGGTGAGGTGTGTGTGTACAAAAATATTGTGATTAGCCTAAAAGGAGGATCTTTAACTCTTAGGTTGTTAGACCCAATATCAAGAGCACTAGCTCTGATACCAATTGTAAGATCACCTAGAGGGGGGGGTGAATAGGTGATGGCTAATCTAATGGTCACTTATGAACAAATAATGCGGAATTAAAACTAAGTAGACCAAATTAAACTTCTTTTAATTAAACACTTATGTATAACACAAGAGTGTTGCCGAATTCCCCTTGCGAGGCTCTGGACAAGCTCCTCTAGATTCCCCTTGAATGGTTGAGGTGCCGCGTTGGCTCTCTTGGTTGAATACTAGTGTTAACAACAATCCCACGCAATTATATATCAATTAAGCACAAGGGTATATATCATGCATATATAAGATGAACACAATAAATTGAATGCAAGATATAAAATAGAGACAAAAAGAGAAAGAGAGCAAGAGTGAGCAATCGCAAACACAAAGGGTTTGTTTCGAGGTTCGAGCACACTTGCTCTACATCCCCGCCTTCGACACACGAAGGATTTCCACTATGCAAGATCCCACCGGATCTCTCCTCGGTGCCGTACACCTACAAACCCTCGGACTCCCAAGTCCCGTACACACGCAAGCCCCCTAAGCTTGCCGAGGCCGCACCTCGAACCACCAAGAGTTCACAACCGAACTCCAACCACAACGAGCACACTTGCCCGCTTCCTCAAAGTACAAAGAAAGGATCTCTTTGATGATCACAACACTTGATCACCTAAAGAGCACTCTCACTACAACACACCTATAGGAATATCTAGCAATGGAAAGCTCAAGTGTGGTGTGAGAAAAGCAAGGAAAGACTATGGTGAAAAACTCAAAGAATCACTTAACACTCTCTTGATAAAAACTCTTCCTTTTGATTGGAAGTATTTGCACTAAAATCTTGTAGAGAAACTCTTCTAAAAGTATCAGAAAAACTGCTCAAGAAGTCTCAAAAATCTTAACCTCAAAACAATTGACAAGACCCCCTTTTATAGGCTGCCAGAAATAGAGCCGTTGGGGTTCTGTCAGTGCTGTCGGTCGACCGCCGGTCGACCGGCCAACGGTCATTTTTCTGACCGTTGCAGCCACCGGTCGACCGGCTCGGTCGACCGATAACCTGGAATGAACTGTCGGTCGACCTATCGGTCGACTGGACATTTCCAGAGAGCAAACTCTCTTGGTCGGTCGACCGACCCGGTCGACCGGCCACTGTGCTGACAACGTGCACAGGGCTGTGCACATCGGTCGACCGGTCCGGTCGACCGACATGGCCTGTCAGCCAGTCTCCAGGTCTGAAAACAGGATTTAAAATCTTTTTATAAAATCCTAAAAATACATAGAAATTCTACAAAAATAGTTTTACCAATATACTTGAAAGAACAAACATGCTTGCACAAAATCAAGACATGTTATAGATGTTTTGGTCTATTTTTGTAACTTGGAAATATTAGCTCAATAACCAAAATGTATTTTTCCAAAACATGTTTTTCCAAACTTGTTTTTCTAAATCTTCATCAAATACAAAAACAAGATATTTGAGTTCATTTAAAAGCATGGTGTGTATGGATATGATCCACTACACAATCAATATGGAATATCTATGTTTTTGACATAAAGCTCTAATCATGATTTTGGTTTAAAGATATGAACTATGAAATACCAAAATCCAAGATAAATATTTGTCTCAAAGAAAATCTTTGTTCTAAATAAAAATTCTTTTCTAAACATAAAAATCTTTTATGAAAGCACTTTAAATCAAGAATTCTAATCAAGAGTGTGTGTGTGATATAGACTTGAGCAATCCACCAACTATCTATCCTTTACATCTTTTACTAAAACAAAAATACAAATCTTATACCTAGACACAAGTCTTCATCCTCTTGAAGTCTTCACTTGAAGGCTTCTCATCTTCTTGACTTGGTCCAAATGCAATCCACCGAGCTCATCTCTAGATGTGTTCTTGATGCATAGGCTCGTGAATCAACCGGTGCTAGCTTCCAACTTGACTTAAAATCCTTTGTTGAAGCTCCACACCTACTAAGATCTTGATAAGGAATCTGTCACTAATTAAACACAAGATCATTAGTAATCATAACTTCATGAGTTGATCATCATCAAAACTAGGGTGATAGGCCTTTGGGCCAACAGACTTATTCTTTTAGAATGAATCCTTCCATGGTTCTGGTTGTCTTCCCCCTTAAATGAGGATTTAGATGAGTCAGAAGTAGATTGCTCTTTCTCCTCGATATGCACAGAAGATGAGCTTTCTCCCTCTTTTCGTTTGCCTTTAGACTTTTTAGAGGAGGCTTTGTCGGTTGACTTCCTCTTGTCTTCAAGCAATTGTGCTAGCATCTGCTTGAGGGTATCAATAGATTCTTCTTGAGCACGAATCATCTCGAATTGTTCCCTCTGGACCTGGGCTTGTTGTTCAAAGCGCCTGGCCATCTCCTCAGGAGTATTTGTCATGTATATAAAGGCTTCCTTCTCTATGGAAGAGTTCGAAGCCTGTGACTCTGCAACAGCGGAATGTGAGTCATTTACTTCAATGCCCCGAGCCAGGGCACTGTAATTGATCGGGGTAATCACTCCAGTCTGAGTGCGAGTATGCCGGTACACTCCTTTTGGTTCTGTGTCAGAGTCGTCAGAGCTGATCACTGGTTGCTTTCCCTTACTTCTGCTTGTCATGTTTGCAGTAATTTCAGGGTACACTATGTCAGAGAAGGTCCTCCTTTTGTGGGAGCGATTTCTTTTGACTGATCGGGAAGTTAGAGTCGACTGTCTGAATATAGACTGTCGGCTTGCACGTGAACTGTAACGGCACTAAGAGAGCATTGTGATAAGTCGTTTACAGTAACATGATGGAGTGATCAAACTAGCACTCCTCTTCTTTGTCAAATAATCTCTTAGATCCGTGGGAGGGGGATCGAAGAGATTAGCCTCAGATTGTCGAGGGCTTTTCAACTTGCGAGAGTTATCCTTGCTTCGCAAAGTTGAGATGCAAGGTTCTGAGATGCGGAGCTCACGTCCTGTAAAATGAACGCAGCTCTCGCGTTGTGGCTCTGAAATGCGAGTCTTGCGCCTCTGTTGAGAAGAGACGCGACTCCCGCGTTGCCGATTATTGCATCTGGGTAGAGATGCTTGAGAAACGCAGGCCTGCTGGGTCGCACGTATAAATATAGATTCGCAGGTCTCGTGTCTTGGATGAGAAGCATGGACCTCGCGTTGCTGCTCGTGGCGTTTGGGAAACGGAGCGCGAGTTTGGTGAACTTCATGTTTAGGTTGCCAAATGCGGACTTCACATGTCTGACATGGTTCAGAAGAGACGCGGGCTTGAACCTCGCGTCCTACCTCTATTGGGCAGACAGTTGTTTCATCTTGTAGTTGACGTGCACGCCATCTCTGTCGCTGATCAGCATTCCGTTACGTCGTATGGGTTGATGGGAACCCCCGGTAACCTGGCGCTGAGGAAGGGGATGGACAGGCTGAACATCAGGAACGTTAACCACGCAGGTCTCCTGGGAGACGTTGACGCGGGCGTTATGCATGATGTGATTAGCCACGACATCCGTTTTGCCAGTCGCGTCTGAGAGGATCTCAGAGCGGACTCGAGAGCAAGTCCACGAAGAGACTTTGCGGTAGACCCGCGCCTTAGGGCTCTTGGAGCCGGAAGAGATGAACTCTTCATACTTCGCCTCGTCGAACTCCACGACAAGTGATTCGACCGTTTTTCTCATATAGGTGACATCACCTTGTGCCACAACTTGCTCGTCGGTAGAGAAAGTTGTCCCCAGCGGAGTCTGATTGAGAATAAAAATAGAGTTCAGATTGTCTTAGTCTCAATGCGAATCCGCTGTAGCAAGGGCTCGAGCGGGTCGTGATCCTCAGGGAAGGATGCGATGAAAGCGTTTCGACTCGATTCCTCTGTATCTTCAAAAATAAGAGAGAGAGATTAGATCTTGAGATGAAAATATGTGAAAGAGATGGTTTTGCTGATTTTCTACCACAACCCTATTGCAAATTAAAGAGCTTGATCTTCATCTTAAGACTGATATGATTTACCCTAGGTTATTGCAATTATCTCAAGCAAGAAAATTAATACACGATTCTTATACTAAGTTGCATTATTCAAAAACCAACTATGGTTCAACCTAACATTTAGGTACAGCCTAATAGAAGACTAATCTCAAGTTATGCTGTCCTAGTTCTTAGGGTTGAAGTCATGATAAGTTCTTTTAACATGTAACCTAGATTAAGAATTTTAAGTATTTTTGTTGATCTTCAAGAATTAGTTGCCTTTAAACCTAGGGTTTCTAGTGATGTTCATTAATCTGATCAAGTTTTAATTGCATCTAGGGTTGCTTCAAGAATCTCAGCAAACCACTAGGATGATTAGTTCTTCATAATTATTTTTACCTTTTCAATATTTATTTTTTTTTTTTATGAGAAAGATTGCAAAAGAAAGAAAAACGAAAACAAGAAGAGATCGAAGATTAAAACACGAGAGATGACAAAAAGAAATAAAGTGCAGAAATTAAAAGAGAACAAAAGATTGACCTTTTTATTTCGATGAATCTGGTTACACAATCGTCTCCTTCTTCTCCACAAATAGCATGAATAAAAATTACAACCTTAATAAAAATGGCTAAAGAAAAACCCTAATCGTCTCTGCATGCCCCTCCCTGTTGCGAATGCACAGATATTTATAGTGCAGAATGTAGAGGAGTCCCGGATAGATGTGTCAACGAAATCTGGTACAAGGATAAGCCCAAAGTGCCGCGGACCCGCGGCTTGGGCGCGGCACTTTGGTGTCTTCTGGCCACGCGCTTTGGCGCGTGGCCTCTCCTGATCCGTCCAAGTGGGCGCCTGCTTCCAGAAGTGAGATCCTGGCCTTTGAATCTGGATTTTCGAGATAACTTGGTAATCAAGTTACCCTTAATCCAGATTTCTTCAAATCTTCTCTATACGAAATTCCTCTTAATCTTGGCCTTTTATCCTTATCTTGCAGGTGTTTAGGGTTGGATAGAAGTCTATCCTTCCCTAATTTCTGATATTTGCAACTTTTAGCCCTTGTATTTGCATTTTGAATCTTTGTATTTGCGCTTCTTCACCTGGGCTTCAAACATGGGCTTGGATCTGGGCTTTTGGGCTCTTTTAGCTTTATTCTTTATTAAATTGATAATTTGAGGCCTGCACATATTAAATAAAGAAATATTAATAATTGTGCATTATAATATGAATAAATGTGCAAATGCGATGGTATATATGATGACAATTATGCATTTTTCACTACCTATCACACCCCCACACTTATCTTTTTGCTCGTCCTCGAGTAAAAATCAAAAAGAAAGAGAAAAATCTAACCTAGCTAACTCACTTTCGTAGGAATCACGGTTGCACTTAGCATGTGCAACAAGCCGTTAAACCCCTAGGTTACCCTAGAGGACGAGTGTTGTCTCGTGAGGGTTTTCAGCGGATTACACCCACAAAATCCATAAAAAGGAAAATATTTGAATTATATTTGAAGAGACTAAGTAGTCTATAAGTTTTAGGATTATCATTTTTATTCATTCTTCAAACCTGGTCTTTATAAAGTTAATTGTTATTCATTTTAGGTAAGGATTAAAATTGAATTTCTAATATAGTCTTTTTTGTTACCAAAAGTCATACGCACCCTTGTGAATCTAGGAATTCCTTAACTTGGACTCTCATGCCTCATTATTATTTTTATAACATCATCTAATTTTCTTTCGTGTAAGTATCAAGGCTTCTTGAGGCCCTCATACCTAACTAATTGACTATTAGATGTGTTAATATATATATATATATATATATATATTTTTTTTTTTTTTTTGGCATGTATAACTCATCTAATTTTCTTTCGTATAAGTATCAAGGCTTCTTGAGGCCCTAATACCTAACTAATTGATTATTAGATTTGTTAGTACATTTAAGTATTTTTTCCTTAGTTCCCTCGGACTTTCTAATCCACCCATGTAGCGAACTTAAAGTCGATGACTCCCAAACCGGTTGGCTTTAGGGCACCAGGTGAGAAAACGCCCCGCGGACTCAAATTCAAGTGAACTAGGCCCCAAAACCAAGGATTTTATTTTATTTACTCACCTTTAGGCATGAATACTTATGCTTCTTGAGGCACATGTATCAGCTTAATTGGTGAATTTTTTTTTTTTTTTTTTTTTTTTTATGAGGCACAAGGTCTTTGTCTTAGAATCCTAGATATGCATATGGTATGCAAATTTCATTAAGGTAAAAATCAAGACTAATTATTTATTCAATTTCTCTCCTATACCTAAAATTTAAACAATTTATTTATTTTGACCAAGTTTTTAGAAATCCTAATCATGATTTTCCTAATCCTTAAAACTAACTTAGATTTCTTTCAAAAAATAAGTCAAAATATTTCCTTTTTATAACATTTTTTTTTTAATTTTTTTTTTAAATTTTTTTTTTTTAAAATATATTACATACCCTTCCCCCACTTGTTTCATGCATTGTCCCTAATGTATGAATGAAATGTATGGAATGCATGAACTGGCAGAAAGATATAATCACCGATACAGTGGGTCAAAAAGACCCATCGCCGCATTAGCTTCCGGCACAGACTCCAAAAAGATTTTAAGACGTTGACCATTTACCTTGAATGAATTGCCATTTTTGGGATCGTAGATCTCTATGGCTCCGTGTGGAAACACCGTCTTAACAATGAATGGTCCTGTCCATCTTGACTTCAATTTGCCGGGAAAGAGATGAAGTCTAGAGTTGTAAAGTAAAACTTTTTGTCCTTGGACAAAAGTTTTTCTCGTGATGAATTTATCGTGAAAAACCTTAACTCTATCCTTCGCAATCTTCGCATTCTCGTATGCATCATTCCTCAACTCCTCTAGTTCAGAAATTTGTAATTTCCGAAACTCACCGGCTCTATCTAAATCGAAATTTAGCTGCTTAATTGCCCATAGGGCCCGGTGCTCTAGCTCGACAGGAAGGTGGCAAGCCTTTCCAAAGACTAGTCTATAGGGAGACATTCCTAGAATCGTCTTGTAGGCAGTCCTATATGCCCATAGGGCATCCACCAGTTTGATGGACCAGTCCTTCCTATTCTGATTCACAGTCTTCTCCAAAATGAGCTTGACTTGTCTATTAGAAACTTCTACCTGCCCGCTAGTTTGAGGATGGTAGGGCGTAGACAACTTGTGAGTAATGGCATATTTTCGCATGAGAGCTTCAAAAGTTCTATTGCAAAAATGTGTGCCATTGTCGCTAATGATGGCTCGAGGGATTCCAAAGCGTGAGATGATATTATCTTTCAAGAATTTGACAACAACTTTGTTGTCATTTGTCTTGCAAGGGACAGCTTCTACCCACTTCGACACATAGTCTACGGCCAACAAGATGTATTGGTGCCCAAACGAATTAGGGAAGGGTCCCATAAAATCAATGCCCCATACGTCGAAAAGTTCTACTTCTAGAATGGGATTTAGGGGCATCATATTTCGTTTGGAAATTCTTCCTATCATTTGACATCTTGTGCAAGTCTTGCAATACTCAAATGCATCTCTAAACACAGTTGGCCAATAAAAGCCACTTTGCAGAATTTTCTCGGCAGTTTTGCGGGGACCAAAATGTCCACCGCAAGCGAACTCATGACAAAAAGCTAGCACACTTCTAGTCTCCTCGTCGGGGACACATCTCCTAATGATTTGGTCGCTACAATATTTGAAAAGATAAGGATCTTCCCACATGTAATACCGAACTTGAGACAAGAATCGGTATCTATCCTGTTTGGACCAACTAGGTGGTGTTTGGTTTGTGACTAAGTAGTTTACTATGTCAGCAAACCATGGCTCTTTAGAGATGGCTAGAAGTTGCTCATCGGGAAAATTGTCATTGATGGGCAGCTCGACAGAAGGTGCGTTGGGCACACGAGAGAGATGGTCAGCTACGACATTTTCGACACCTTTTTTAACTCGAATTTCGAGATCAAATTCTTGCAGTAGAAGGATCCAACGAATGAGTCGGGCCTTCGCATCTTTCTTAAGCATAAGGTATCGCAGAGCAGAATGGTCAGTGAAGATCGTGGTCTTAGTCCCAAGTAGGTATGGACGGAATTTCTCCAAAGCGAACACTACTGCCAAGAATTCCTTCTCGGTGGTAGTATAGTTCATTTGGGCCTCATTAAGCGTCCTACTCGAATAGTAGATCACGTGCTGCTTATTGTCCTTACGCTGTCCTAAGACAGCACCTATCGCAAAATCAGAAGCGTCACACATGATCTCAAAAGGCTTGGACCAGTCCGGAGGTGAGATGATAGGGGCAGATATAAGTTCCACTTTCAATTTCTCCCAAGCACTATGGCACCTATCATCAAAAATGAAGGACACGTCCTTAGCAAGAAGGTTTGTAAGGGGTCTAGCAATTTTGCTAAAGTCCTTAATGAACCTACGATAAAATCCGGCGTGTCCTAAAAAGGATCGAATGTCCTTCACGCATCGAGGAAGTGGAAGTTTCGCAATGATTTCCACTTTGGCCTTGTCTACCTTAATCCCTTCCCTAGATATCTCATGACCTAGGACAATCCCTTGTTGCACCATGAAGTGACACTTTTCCCAATTGAGGGTCAAGTTCTTCTCGGTGCACCTACTCAGCACTAGCTCCAAATGATGGAGACACTGGTCAAATGAATTTCCATAGACTGAGAAGTCGTCCATGAAAATCTCTAGGAAACGCTCGACCATATCAGAAAACAAGCTTAACATACAACGTTGGAATGTGGCGGGGGCATTGCATAGGCCGAAAGGCATTCGACGGTAAGCAAATGTCCCAAATGGACACGTGAACGTTGTTTTCTCTTGATCCTCCGGGGCTATAGGGATTTGGTTATACCCTGAATACCCATCCAAAAAGCAGTAATACTCATGACCTGCTAATCTTTCCAACATTTGATCGATGAAAGGGAGGGGAAAATGATCTTTCCTAGTGGCTGCATTCAACTTACGGTAGTCTATGCATACTCTCACCTTGGTAGGCAATCGTGTTTGCACTAACTCATGTTTGTCGTTCTCTACCACCGTAAAGCTAGACTTCTTAGGGACCACGTGCATTGGGCTAACCCATTCGCTATCGGAAATGGAATAAATTATCCCATTATCTAACAGTTTTACTATCTCGGCTTGTACAGCCTCCTGCATAAGTGGGTTTAGTCTACGCTGTGGATCCCTTTTCGGTCTAGTCCCTTCCTCAAGATGAATACGATGCTGGACTATCGTAGGGCTCAGTCCCTTAATATCTGCCATAGTCCAACCAATGGCTTCCCTATGTCTCCTAAGGGTTGCCAGCAGGTTCTCCTCTTGCCTATTGGTCAAATTAGATGCAACTATGACCGGTAACGTCTTTTGTTCACCTAGGTAGGCGTACTTAAGATGTTTGGGCAAGGCTTTTAACTCCAAAGAAGGAGTTGGCTCGATGGGTGGAGGAGTTAAGCTAGAATCTCCCATCTCTATAGAACTCAGATTTGATTCCCATTCGATTTCATCAAGACTAATATCATTTGTTTCTAACTCTTCCTCTTCCTCTGACTCAAATATGATCTCATCATTATGCTCACTCGTCATGTTCTCAATGGAGTTAACCTCAAAGGGTTGGTCGGTCACATCGTAGGGATGCTTACCTAGGTTGAAAACATTGACTTCCTTGGTCATATCCCCAAAAGTCAGTCTCATGGAACCGTTTCTACAATTTATAATTGCATTAGCGGTTGCTAGGAACGGTCTTCCTAAGATAACGGGAGTTTGGGACCTAGGATTAGACACAGGTTATGTCTCTAAGACAATGAAATCTACCGGGTAAATGAATTCTCCAACCCGTATGAGAACGTCATTGATCTCTCCCTTTGGAACTTTGATAGAGCGGTCAGCCAACTGAATAGTAACTTGGGTCGGGTTGAGTTCACCTAATCCAAGTTGTTGATACACGGAGAAAGGGAGCAAATTGATGCTGGCTCCTAAATCGAGGAGTGCTCGATTGATTTCGGCTCGACCTATGGTGCAAGAAATGGTGGGGCAACCTGGGTCCTTATACTTGATAGGGATCTGGTTGGACAGTAGCTCACTAATGTTAGTGGCTAGAAAAACCTTCTTAGGCACATTAGTCTTTCTTTTCTTGGTGCACATGTCCTTAATGAATTTGGCATAACTAGGGACCTGTTGGATTGCATCAAGAAGTGGAATGTTGAGCCTAACTTGATTGAACACCTCTAATAATTTCTCCATGTGTGCATTGTTGTTGCTTCTAAGCCTATTTGGAAATGGAGCTATAGGCTGGTGCAACTGATCTGCTGACTTTTCAGCTTCAGTTTCCTTGGACTGGATGGAGAAGGAGTGGAGCTAGATGGAATGGAAGTGGAGCTAGATGGAATGGATGGCATGGATGGATCCGATGGCATGGATACTTGATTATCAACTTGTTTCCCCGATCTGAGTGTATGGACCATATGACACTGATTTGGGTCTTGAGCCTCATTGGCTGGCCTAGGATTCCTAGGGTTAGGCAATGGTTGACTCGGTAGGGTACCCCTCTGTCTCTCTTGCTGGTTCAATTGGAGCTCTATCCTACTTAGGACTTGAGCCAGCGTGTCTTGGCTTTTCACTAGGGTATCCACCTTTCTTTCCAAATTTGAAAGTCTTGTCTCCATTTGTGAATTTTGGAAAGACGGTGGAGGATTTTGACTAGGGAAATTTTGTTGATAGGGCGGATTTTGGAAGTTGTTGGAGAATTTGGGCCTCACTTGATCATTGTTGCTTGGGCCCCATGAAAAATTGGGATGGTTTCTCCAACCGGGATTGTAGGTGGGTGCATAAGGATTGTTGGCTGGCCTTGTGAAGGCCGCACTCGTATGTTCGGGCAAGCTTTGATGCGCGATGAAAACAGGACATTCCTCGAACACATGGTTCATATCTTGACAATAAGTACAGCCCGCCGAAGATGTTGGGCTGACTTGGTTCACAGAGACTGGCTCTTTCGTTTCAAGAGCCTCTAATCTACGCATAACAGCAGCTAACTTAGCATCGGTTGCTACGTTGGCCTCAATGGAATGGATACCTCCTTTAGAAGAAGTAGGGTCATTGGTCCTAGATTTTTCAGGAGTAGGGTCCCATTGGATGGATTTTTCAGCTAATTCCTCAAACAATGTCCATCCTTCATCTTCATTCTTTTGCAGAAATCCTCCTTGACACATGGATTCTAACAGTGTTTTAGTAGAATAATCTAATCCATCATAGAGAACTTGGCAAAGTCGCCATTTCTCTATCCCATGGTGAGGACATTGGGCAAGGAGATCCTTAAAACGCTCGAAGTATTTCCAAAAAGGTTCATTGGCTGTTTGCTTGAACTGGAGGATATTCTTCCTAATCAGTGCAGTCTTGTGAACGGGATAAAATTTCTTAAGAAGGCCTTAATGAAATTATCCCAAGAAGATATAGAACCGGCCTCTAGACTGTAGAGCCATTTCTTTGCTAAATCCTTCAAAGCAAAGGGGATAAACCTAAGTTTGATAGCATCGTCTCCTAACTTAGGCATATTCATCATTTGGCATACTTCTTCAAATTCCCTTATGAAGAAGTATGCATCCTCAGATTCAAGTCCATGAAATTTGGGAAGCGTGTTGATGTATTGTGGCTTGAGTTCATATGGGTCAACACTTTCGATAGTGAGCTGGATGCAAGAAGGAAGAGAGGTTCTAATGGGATAGAACCTATCTTGGAGTGACTGTTGTTGTGCCATGTGTGAGTCGGGCTTGAGCTCGGGTGGTGAACTAGTTCTAGTTAGCCGGGATGTGAGTGGGTCTCTCGACCAAGCGGTCATGCACAATCAGCAAACAAGTTCACCCAATCAATCAAAAAGAAAAAGAAAAACAAACAAAAATCCTATTCTAGGGTTATCCTTGACCTAGACGACTCCTAACTTTAGACTGTCCTTAGGAGGTCTATTGTCGACGTTAACCACGAGCTAATCGGCCAGTTCAGGGCAAGACCGGTGGGAGGTTTTCCGTCAGAGACGTTCCTTAATTAAATAACCACCGTTCTTCGGGCTTTCGGCCCTCAATCCCTTCGCTAGACACCGATTTGGCAAGGGTTAATTTCGAACAACTTTCCTTCTTCGGTCAATCTCCTATTGAGTCCGAGTTACCTTAGGGCCAACGTCTAGTCAAGTTTTAATTAGGGTTAGGGTTGTGAGTGTGACTGGTATGATTTGTGGGCCAAGGAAGGGTGATGAAATCCCCACCTTATCTTTGTTATGGGTTATGCCCTTAAAATGGATTAGTGTACGTGTAAAGCGGTAGAAAAGTAATCACTCAAGAAAGCGGTAAACAAACAAGAGTGCTTCCTAATCTATATGCTATGCAAACGTACCTGATCGCCAGCACTCTTCAACAGAATAAAAGAATTAAAATAGACACGTGCCCTAAAATGCAAGAGTCTAAAATATTTTTTATTTTTTTCAACAAATAGGTTAATGTTAATTATTAACAGTTGCAGAGTGATCACAGAGAGGAAATAACAAAGCAGAAAATATTTTTTTGCACTGCAGAGCAACCTGCAGAAAAATGAATTAGTAGTGAGCTACAAGTGCCGCGGATTCGCGGCTTTTGCCGTGGATTCGCGGCAAACTTGTAGGTCCAAGTGCTCTGCCTTCGAGGGCAGAGGCACTGGATAGCAATATGTGTCTTCTGCTGTTCTGTTTCTGCTTTTTGTTCTCTGTACCTGCAACAGAAAAGAAAGAATGATTAGAATAAAGAAATCGTGCCGTTCCTTCCCCGGCAACGGCGCCAAAATTTGATTGAGAATAAAAATAGAGTTCAGATTGTCTTAGTCTCAATGCGAATCCGCTGTAGCAAGGGCTCGAGCGGGTCGTGATCCTCAGGGAAGGATGCGATGAAAGCGTTTCGACTCGATTCCTCTGTATCTTCAAAAATAAGAGAGAGAGATTAGATCTTGAGATGAAAATATGTGAAAGAGATGGTTTTGCTGATTTTCTACCACAACCCTATTGCAAATTAAAGAGCTTGATCTTCATCTTAAGACTGATATGATTTACCCTAGGTTATTGCAATTATCTCAAGCAAGAAAATTAATACACGATTCTTATACTAAGTTGCATTATTCAAAAACCAACTATGGTTCAACCTAACATTTAGGTACAGCCTAATAGAAGACTAATCTCAAGTTATGCTGTCCTAGTTCTTAGGGTTGAAGTCATGATAAGTTCTTTTAACATGTAACCTAGATTAAGAATTTTAAGTATTTTGTTGATCTTCAAGAGTTAGTTGCCTTTAAACCTAGGGTTTCTAGTGATGTTCATTAATCTGATCAAGTTTTAATTGCATCTAGGGTTGCTTCAAGAATCTCAGCAAACCACTAGGATGATTAGTTCTTCATAATTATTTTTACCTTTTCAATATTTATTTTTTTTTATTTTTATGAGAAAGATTGCAAAAGAAAGAAAAACGAAAACAAGAAGAGATCGAAGATTAAAACACGAGAGATGACAAAAAGAAATAAAGTGCAGAAATTAAAAGAGAACAAAAGAGTGACCTTTTTATTTTGATGAATCTGGTTACACAATCGTCTCCTTCTTCTCCACAAATAGCATGAATAAAAATTACAACCTTAATAAAAATGGCTAAAGAAAAACCCTAATCGTCTCTGCATGCCCCTCCCTGTTGCGAATGCACAGATATTTATAGTGCAGAATGTAGAGGAGTCCCGGATAGATGTGTCAACGAAATCTGGTACAAGGATAAGCTCAAAGTGCCGCGGACCCGCGGCTTGGGCGCGGCACTTTGGTGTCTTCTGGCCACGCGCTTTGGCGCGTGGCCTCTCCTGATCCGTCCAAGTGGGCGCCTGCTTCCAGAAGTGAGATCCTGGCCTTTGAATCTGGATTTTCGAGATAACTTGGTAATCAAGTTACCCTTAATCCAGATTTCTTCAAATCTTCTCTATACGAAATTCCTCTTAATCTTGGCCTTTTATCCTTATCTTGCAGGTGTTTAGGGTTGGATAGAAGTCTATCCTTCCCTAATTTCTGATATTTGCAACTTTTAGCCCTTGTATTTGCATTTTGAATCTTTGTATTTGCGCTTCTTCACCTGGGCTTCAAACATGGGCTTGGATCTGGGCTTTTGGGCTCTTTTAGCTTTATTCTTTATTAAATTGATAATTTGAGGCCTGCACATATTAAATAAAGAAATATTAATAATTGTGCATTATAATATGAATAAATGTGCAAATGCGATGGTATATATGATGACAATTATGCATTTTTCACTACCTATCAGAGTCGCCATCTCTTGTTTGGTGGGAGAAATTCATGTAAAATTTCCTTGAATCAATGAAGAATTACAACGGATCAATACTCCGATTACAAGAGAGGGAAGATATTCATGCTTGAATCTCCCTTTATTTAGTGCTGGGTTCTTGATGTGGCGGTGAAAAGTGAATCTTATTTTTCGTTGATCGGGTGAACGTCAGGACCTCTTGGGAATCCTCTCTTTGGATAGCGGACGGAGTAACAAAGCTCCTGTCTACCAAGAATCTCAAAGAGATTGTAGGTAAAGACAAACTTGTACGCAGCAAGTTGTTAGAAGAGTTGAACTCTCTCTTTCTTTTCAGTGGAGGTCTTAGTGCTTCTACAGCTCGCAACTGAAATCTTTTTTTTTACTTAGAATTTTCCGATCCACCCCACCCTTTCTCCATAGCAAACGGAGCTATTTATAGAGGTTTCAGGGGGTGAACGTGTCTCCTAAAAAACGCTCCATAATGGGGGTTAACTCCCTCATTACGTGGGCAGTAATTGACCCAGTAATGAGGGCAGTTATAACCGAGACGCGAGTTTTGACCTTCACGTCTTGTTGCTGAAGTAATACTGAGACGCGGGTTTTGACCCTCGCGTCTTGGTGTTGCAGTGATGCTGAGACGCGGGTTTTGACCCTCCGTCTTAGTGTTGTAGTGATGGCTATGATTAGCCTTGCGCCTGTGGTTTGGATCCTACTTTCTAATGACTTGTCTTCAGAAATTTTTAGACAGCCTACAGCTTCCTGCTGGGTGTCATCCCGTCTGTCTCCCGTCAGGTGGATTTCCTGGATTCGTGATTTGATTCCCTGTGCTGACAAAATCTCCTCCCTAAAGTTAATGGCTACTTGGTAGGCCTTTAATCACCCATTAAATGGTGGTTTAGGGTCTTCTTCTTCATTTGCACACCATGAACCTAGGATTAAGCAAGCAACGCTTTATTAGCAGAATTTTACATCAAATAAATATGAGAATGTGATGAAAATTATGCAAAATTAGAAACTAATCAATAACCTCACACCAACTTTGCCACCTACCTGGCCGATTAACTTGTGGTTAAGGTCGGCAATATACCTCCTAAAGACAGTCTAAAGTTAGGAGTCGTCTAGGTCCAGGTTTATCCTAACTTAGGTTAGATTTTTTTTCTTTTTATTTGTTTCCTTATTTGTTTTTTTTTTGTAACATGTCTTACAACAATTTTTTCAATTTTAATGGTAATCCATATTACACCCTGACCTATTTTTCAGATATTACTAACCTGGCATATCATAACTTTGACCAACTTAGTGTGCCAGAGTGGTCTTATCCGAATCAATATAACCCATGCCCCCAATCTTATGACCATAATTTTCAAAACAATTTCAACTCTTCACAGAGTCAATGGGGATTCACTTCCCCCGAGTCCAATTTTCAACCAACTTATCCTCCTTATCCACCTTGTCCACAATATTTTCAAGATTCATTCTCAGTTCCACCAGTTCAAAATAGAAAACCATCAATCTTGAAAATGAGTATGCGTGAGTTCAAGCAACAATTACAAAATCTGACGGACTCACGATTTCACCACAAATTCTAAAACAAAACTTCATCTTTTCAAGTCTAATCGCAACAAACGATGACCAATAGACTATGAAAAGCTTCTTGAAGCCATGACTCAGGCTCAAATCGCTCATAATCATGGCATAGATAGAATGGTCCAAACTCTCCATTCTCACCCTTTGACCATTTCTGATGTCGCTAGCCATTCTGTTAGAGCCAAAGAATCATCTTGTTTTGAAAAACAAGATTCTATTTCAGCACACCCATTTGAACTTCCTCAAACTCCAAATTTTGAAAATTACATTGACATTTTGGCAAGTTATCCCTTTCCTGAAATTGAACTTGAAAATGAATATTATCCTGAACCTCAACTTGGTGATTCAATTCTACTCCCTGCTTCAATAATGACTCTGGTGTCTTCACCTGATTTCAATCTTTTTTTTGAGGTAACATTAGATCTTGTGCCAATTCATCATGAAATTGAATCGCCAATCTTTTATGATCATCATATTGAACTTGACCAATTTCATACTTTTGAAAGTCCCATTGACAAATTGGCAAGTTCTCATTTTTATGAAATTGAACTTAATGAGAAATGTGACCAAGATTCTCAAATTTGTGATCCAGTTCAAATTCCTGAATCAATATTGACTCCTGTTTTGTTACCCAACTTGAGGAATATTTTAGAGTCAGTTTTGATTCCTACACTTGTCATTCTTGAACTTGAATCACCAAAATTAAGTCACATTCCGTTATTGGGAAATGAATGTGGACTTGAGTTTCAACTTCTTGATTTGGACTCACTTCTTAAACCAATCTCGACTTCTGAACATTTACTTGACTTAAGTCACTTTCCTGAGTCGGTATTAGTTCCCGTACTTCCTAAGTCCAAGTCAATCATTCCATCTTTTTACACTCCATTTTGGGACAAGGGTATTGATAAAATTGACTCCAAAATTATTTGTGAAATTTGAAAATTAGATGGGGTAAAATTCTTAATAAAAATCATTCATAAATACATCATTTTAGTGGGTTATATTAGAAAAGTTTTTGGTGGGTTCTGCCGAACTCCACACAAATTCGATTGAGTCACATTTCGTAGACCAATCAGACCACCACCGGAACCACCACCTTAGATAATATTTTCCTTTCCCTTTCTTCTTTTTCATGCATCTATGCATTAATTCATACATTGAGGACAATGCATGAGATAGGTGTGGGGGAGAGTTCTAAAATAACTTTGGTTTTCCTTTTTTTTAAAAATAAAAAAATTATTAACATTTTCTTTACTTAAAAAAAACTTTTGAAAAAGAAAACAATATTCTGACTTATCTTTTGAAAGAAATCTAAGTTAATCTTAAGAATTAGGAAAATCATGATTAGGATTTCTAAAAACTTAGTCAAAATAATAAATTGTTGGATTTTTAGGTATAGGAGGAAAAATTGAATAAGTAATTAGTCTTGATTTTTACCTTAATAAAATGTGCATACCTAATACACTTACACATCTAGGATTCTAAGACAAAAACTTTTATGCCTTATAAAAATTAAATAATATAAAAATAAAGTTCACTAATTACGCTGGATACATGTGCCTCAAGAAGCATAAGTATTCACGCCTAAAGGTGATTTTGTAAATAAAGTCCTTAGTTTTGTGGCCTAGTTCACTTGAGTCCTTAAGTCCATGGAGTGTTTTCTCACCCGGTGCCCTAAAACCGACCGGTTTGGGAGCTACCGACCTTAGGCTTGTTACATGGGTGAATTAGAAAGCCTAAGAAAATTGAGAAATATTATCTATATATGTACTAACACAGCTAATAGTCGATTAGTTGGTATGAGGGCCTCAAGAAGCCTTGATACTTATACAAAAGAAAATTAGATGAGTTATACATATTAAAAATAAATAAATAAAAAATAAATATATATAAATAATAAAGAGGCATGGGAGTCCAAGTTAAAAAATCCCTAACAAAGATTCACGTTCACAAGGATGCATATGACTTAGGGTAACAAAAAAGACTATATAAAAATTCAATTTTAACCCTTACCTAAAATTGATAACGAATTATTATATAGAGACAAAGTTCATGAATAAAATGATGATCCTAAAACTTATAGATTGCTTAGTTTCTTCAAACATATTTCAAAGATTTCTCTCCTTTTTCAAAATAAATAAATTAATAAATTAATTACTAACATTTTCTTTTTCTTTTATGGATTTTGTGGGTGTAATCCACTGCAAACCCTCACGAGACAACACTCGCCCTCTAAGGGTAACCTAGAGCTTTAACGGCTTGTTGCACATGATAAGTGCAATCGTGATTCCTACGAAAGTGAGTTAGGATAGGTTAGTTTTTATTTTATTTTCCTTTTTCTTTATGTTTACTTGAGGACGAGCAAAAAGATAAGTGTGGGGGTGTGATAGGTAGTCAAAAGTGCATATTTATCATCATATTTCCCTACTTATCTTTTATAAAATACTGCTATGTAACGTTTTATTGTTTAATGTTGTGCAGGCCTTGAGTAATTAAAGAATAAATAAATGAAGCCCAATTGAAGCCCAAAAGCTCAAAAAGCCCACAAGCCCACATGCAAGATTTATTTTAATAATTTAGAAGCTTCTATCTTATCTAACCTAATCTAAACTTGGATTTTAAATTATTAGTTTAAAATCTAGGGGAGGAGGAGAAAGGATAAAGTAGGACTCCTAATTGCTATTCAAATCTAGAGGAGGAGAAAGATAGAATAAGATGAATCATCATCCTAATTAAAGATGGAGATCGACTCCTAATTGCTATTCAAATCTAGAGTCAATCGCTTGAACCATGAAGCAAGTTTAGCCGGATTCATCTCTTCTTGATCCTTCTCCATATAATTTGTCGTTTATTGCTCGGGAAAGGTCAACGTGTTCTACACTGCCAAAGCAGAATCACAATGAGAAATCATACATAAATGTTCTTTACTTAGTGTGTGCTTTAATGCTTCTAAGGCTTGTGCATTAGCCCCTAAGTACTTGTTATTACCAATATAAGATTTCTTAGTAGTGGCAAGATAGACATGTAATCCTAGGGCTTTATATAAGCACTCATCTTAAATTTTCACATATCAATGTTGGAAACATCATACATGAGAGGGGCAAGAAAATTCATGAGTGTATAAACTATATGTGTGCAAAACAATCTAGATTAGCAATCCAAGATCACACTCCTAGGTGGTTAAACCGAATATCAAGAGCGGATGCTCTGATACCAATTGAAAGTGCACCTAGAGGGGGGTGAATAGGTGAACTAGCTAATCTAGGATAAATGATGCAAAATTAAAAACTTAATTGCATGCATACTATGCGTAACCAAGAGTGAGCCCGAATTTCCCATGAAGGGCTCTGGAGCTACTCCTCGAGATTCCTCTAAACTAAGAGCTGAGGTGCTATTAGAAGCTCTCTTGGTTCAACATAAGTGTGGGCACACAAACAATATCAAGTATGTATATGATATGAGCAAGTAATAACAATGCAAGATATAAAGAGAGATAGAGTTGAGAGATAGTGGATCAAACGCAAACACCAAGATATGTTTCGAGGTTCGAGCCACTGGTTTACGTCCCCGCCTTCACATAGAAGGATTTTCACTATGTCCACACAAGACCTTCCACAAAGGGACCTCCACCGAGGAATTACAACTCAACACTTGAAGTACACAACTCCTCTCTCAAATAGAACCTCTACACAAGAGGTTGGCACTAAGCCTAGCACAAAGCAAGGAAAAATACACTTGCTGATCACAAAAATCACCAAATCTCTCTTGGTGATCTCAAAGGATCACAAACAATTTTCTCACAAAAATAAGGTCCTAAAGATAGGATTAGAATTGATTGGCTCAAGTATGTGAGAAATCAAAGTGTTTAAAATAAAACAATAAAGAAAATACTTGGGAAAAACTTCTTGATAGATATATAAAATGAAAAACAAAATAGAATTCTCAAAGACTTGATTTTCTTTGATTTTCCAAAATTTTGAAAACAAATAAGATTAGAGAATTTTTGGCACAAAAACTTCTTTTTAAAACTTATTGAAAACACTTAAGAAGATGGAAAAATTTGCTCTTGAAAATCTTAGGAGAAACAAGCCAAGGGAACTCATATTATAGGATTCCCAAACTATAGCCGTTGGAATTCAGATCAGGCCCAGAATGGCCTGTCGGTCGACTGCCCGGTCGACCGCCAACGGTTAGATTCCTGACCATTAGGTCTGTCGGTTGACCGGCCAGTCGGCAACCCTAACGCAATTTGCCTAATGATCGACCACCTGATCGACCAAGGCTAGAACCAGAGAGCTGGTCTCTCTGGTCGGTCGACCGGTCAGTCGATCGGGGCTAGATCCAGAAAGCAAGCTCTCTGGATCGGTTGACCATCCGGTTGACCGGTCCAAGGCCAGGGCTGTGTGCACATATCTGTGCACATTGGACGGCCACCCGGTCGATCGAGATCTGGTCCGATTAACTGGTCGATCGACCGCCAGCAGGCTAAGGTTAGGGTTTAAAAACTTGGTCTTTTAAATACCCATAAAATCCCATAAAATTACATAAAATCCACAAAAGTGTTGGCCCAAAGGCACATCACTCTAGTTTTGATGATGATCAACTCATGTAGTTATAGTACAATGATCTTGTGTTTAATTGTCTCAGATTTATGATCAAGATCTTAATTGGTGTTTAGCTTTAACAAAGGATTTAAAGTCAAGTTTTGGAGTTAGCACGGTTTGATTCAAGAGCTTGTGCATCAAGACCACATCAAGTACTCAAGAGGAGTCTGGCTCGTTGGATCAAGTTTGGACCAAGTCAAGAGGAGAAGAAGACTTCAAGTGAAGACCTTCAAGATCAAGACTTGAGTCTAGGTTTATTTTGTTAAGATTTTATTTTAGTTAAAATGTAAAGGATAGAATAGTTGGGGGATTGCTCAAGTATACCATATACACTCACACACAAGATTTAGATGTGTTTTCATAAAAGAGTTTTTATTTTGAAAAATACATAAAAAGATTTTCATTTTGGAAAAATACGGTTTTGTTTTATGCCAAATTTCTAAGTTACAAAAATAATTCAAAATGTTAGTAACATGTCTTGATTTTACTTAAACATGTTTGTTTATCAAAGTATTATACTGAACTTATTTTTGTAGATTTTTAGAGATTTTATGGGATTTTATTTAAGTCAAAAGCCAAGTTTTAATCCCTATTTAGTTCTGGTCTGGCTTCTGCCGGTCGACCGAGCTAGGAGTCGGTCGACCGAGTCGGTCGACGACGTGCACAAACGTGCACGCCAGTTCTGGCTGGAGGGCCGGTCGACCGAGCCGGTCGACTGATCGGCAAAAAGCAAGTACTAAAATAAGAGAAGGAAGTGTGGGTTGATGTTACTGCTTTTGCGATTCTTCCGTAGTAGCAAAGTGGCTATACGGGTCGTATCCACAAGGACGGGAGGCGATAGAAGCTTTACCGGTTGATTCACGTTTATGTTAAAAGTTCTTCAAAGTTTTAAAGAATGAAAAGAAAAGGAAATAAAGAATAAAAAGAGAAGTACGGTAAAACACAAAGAAGTAGGAAACATAGAAAAGAATATGTTTGTGATTTTTGGATATTTTCTAAAACAAGTGAAAGAGAAAGAAAACTCACGGCTACTAACTACTAATGACTCCACCAACACGCTAACCTCTTAGTGATAGTTGCCTCACTAGTCCTTGGTTCAAGAGCGATTCAAAGTATGACCCATATGTAACTCTTTACAACCCAACTCAACAAAATAAGTGCAAGCTACATTTAAACCATCAATACTATGGAAAAGTAAGCATCGAATAAAGTAATGTTAACTTGTTAGTGGTTAGGAAGTTAGAGTTAGATCCATCATCATGAGCCATCAATGGATCTTGCAAGAGCAATGCCAAAATTAGGCTATTAGATTCATGTGGATTATCATAAAAGAAGTTAAACTAGTTGGTGGTTAGTAGTTAGTTACCATGAGTGAAAAACTAGCTACACATGTAAAAGAGATTGAAGAGAAGTAAACATAGAGAGGTAAAGAGAGCACCTTTCATAGATTGTCACCTTCTATTACAAGCACTCTTGCATTCCAAGCATGAACCACTCTCTCTCCCGAATACAAGATCTAAAACAAAATGGAAAATACAATGGGGAAGAAGAACTAAAACTACACTAC
Organism: Agave tequilana; assembly: GCA_038442645.1. Lineage (NCBI taxonomy): Eukaryota > Viridiplantae > Streptophyta > Magnoliopsida > Asparagales > Asparagaceae > Agave > Agave tequilana. Next base: position 34,499 of record JAVJIF010008637.1, read on the forward strand.
ACTACCCTAAATTACAAAATGGAAATGAGAACTATCCTAAAACTCTGCATATCCCCTCTCAGAAAACCCCAGGGGGGTATTTATAGCCACCAGGGAAGAGGGGAGCCAGCTGAAAACAGCTGGCCAAAAGCAAGGGCGCAGCCGCGCCCACATGGCCGCGGAAACGCGGCCCAGGCCGGGTTTTCGCGGCCAGCCTGGAGCCGCGCGCGCGGCGCTTCGAGCCGCGCGCGGTCCAGTCTGTCTTCTGTCAGATTCTCTGCCCAGAATCGTCTTTGCAGGCTCTGGTTTGTACAGAATCACCACTCTAGGTCAATGGCTATCTTGAATAGGTTTTTAATCACCATTAAATGGTGATTTAGAGTCTTCTTCTCCATGGCACACCATGGACCTAGAATCAAGTAAGCAAGGTATTATTAGCAGAATTTATCATCAAATAAATGTGAAGATGTGGTATAAATTATGCAAAATTAGATACTAATCACACCCCCACACTTATCTTTTTGCTCGTCCCGAGCAAAACAAAAAACCTAAGAAAATTATTACACCACTTTCGCAGGTGACGCGATTGCACTAAGCATGTGCAACAAGCCGTTAAACCTCTAAGTTCCCATAGAGGAGGATTTTTGTCTCCTGAGGGTTTTCAGCGGATTACACCCACAAAATCCATAAAGAAAGAAATCAAATGTTAGTATTTTGAAAATACATTTTGAAATAGAGAAAAGTGTTGAAATATTTTTGCGAAAATATAAGTGATCTAAGGTCATAGGTTAACCAAAAATTGTTCTTTCTTTAACTAAGTTAAAATGCAAAAAAAAATCTTGTTATAAATTAAATGTAAGAATTTAAAATTGAATTGACTCTTTGATCTTTCATAAAATTCTTAGAAAAATATGCACTTTGTGGACTGTGAAGATTTTTGGGATATCGACTCTAACTTTCATGCCATTTATTTTATATAGATATATTTTTGTTTTTTCTTCCCTTAGTTTTCTTAGGCTTTCTTATTTACCCGGGTAGTGAGCCTTTAGCCGGTGACTCTCAAACCAGATGGTCTTAGGGCACCAGATGAGAAAACATCCCTCGGACTTAAAGACTCGAGTAAATAAGGCCACAAAACTAAAGGGGATTATTTATTTTTTTGTCCACCGTTTTAAGTGTGAATAATCATGCTTCCTGAGGCATAATTACCCAACTTCAATAGGTGTTTTTTTTTAAGAATATATTTTTTTATGGCATTTTTAGTCTTTGTTTCAATCCCAAAAATTGTGTAAGTGTGGAGTGCATACTCTAAGGCAAAAAATTCAAGATCAAATTATCTTTTCAATCTTATTTTCTTATCCTAAAATTTAAACAAGATCTATTATTTTGACTCAGTTTAAAATTTCATAATTTTAGGTCTTCCTAATTCCAAAGATAATCTTAATTTTCTTAAAATAAATCAAAACTATTTCTCTTGTTTTAAAAGGTTTTGTAAAAAGAAAAGAAAAGATTTTTTTTTTGATTGATTAAAAAGAAGTGTAAAAGAAAGAAAATATAAAACTAACTACGTTAGTAAACCCTCCCCCACACTTATCTCACGCATTGTCCTCAATGCATCGTGAATGTGTAAATACATGAAACAAATGGAGAGGGAAGGAAGATTACCTCAAGGGGGTGGCTCCGATGGTGGTCTGATTGGACCAAGCGTTGCGATCCAATCAAGATAACGTGGATCCTGAAGGAACCCACCAATGACCTCTCTAACATGACCCCATAAAAGGATGATTGATTGAATGGTTTTATTGAAAAATTTATCCCCATCTAGTTTCAAATTTTCAAAAATAGAGTCATTTTTGTTAATAGTCTTGTCAAACAATGAAGTTTGATTTTTGAAAATGATGGATTTGGACTCATAGGGGTCAGGAATAAAACCGATACTGACTCGAGAAGTTGACTCAGATCAAGTCGAGAGTCAATAATGAGAGTCGAAATTGGTTCAAAAACAGGGTCCAAACCAAAGAAGTGATGTTCACACACTTTCCCCATGAATGAAGTGTGATCATGAGAGATTGGTGATTCCATTTCACGGTGTACTGGTACAGGATTCAACATTGACTCCGGAATAGAGAAAAAATCTGGTAAAGATACCGGAGTCATTATTGACTCAAAAAGTGAAATGGAATTACTAATATGAGGTTCAGGATCACTTTCAAGCTTAAGTTCAATTTCGAGAAAAGGATAACTTGCTAAAATGTCAAGGTGGTTCTCAAAATTTTGGGCAAGTTCAAATGGATGTAATGAAATTGAATCTTGATTTTCGTCCATAGAAGGAATGTGAATGGGTGAAACGATCGAGTCTAATTTAGGAAGTATGGGAATCAAAACTGGCTCAAGAACGTCACTTATGACAGGTAACACTACAGGAGTCGATATTGATTCAAGGGATAGACTCGAATTGCTAACTTGAAGCTCAGGTTCACATTCATCTTCAAGTTCAATTTCAGGAAAGGGATAACTTGCCAGAATGTCCAGGCAATTTTCATAACTTGGAGCGTGGTCAAGTGCAAATGTATGTTCTGAAATTGAAGCTGGATTTCCAAAATGACATGATTCATGGGTCCAATCAGTAGAGTTAGGAATATAAGAATCGGTCAAAGGTGACAAGAAAGGCTTTCCTCACTCTCATTGATCAATTCGCTCAAAAGTGAATCTAACCTACTGATAGGCCGTATAACAGAATTTGGATTCGGAATCATGTCTTCCATGCTCTTTGTAATTGGTTCTTGAAAATATGAGTAGGGAAGTTGATTTTGGAAATTATGGTGGATTTGTGAGTCCATCAGATTTTGCGGTTGCTGTTCGGACTCACGCAAGGGTTTCATACTCAAGTCCAGTATTGAAGTTTGTTCATTTTAAATACGTGAGACTAGAAAAGATGAGTAGGACTCTTGAAAATTTGGTTGAGAGGATGAGTCCAACATGTTTTGCATTCTTTCACAAAAGACTTCCAAACGTTTTTCTAGTTCAGATTCTTCTTCAATGGGATGCTCTAGAAAAGGAGTATGTGGAGTTTGATATGGGAAGGATTGTGAATTGAGCAAATTTTGCATTTGTTGTAGGGACTCTTCTATACTCCTTTCCAATGATGATTTTTCTTCAATTGGTGGTTCAGAAAAAGGAGTATATGAATCAAAATTGGGGAACGAATATTGTGAAAATTGTGGATAAGATGGTTGAAAATTTGACTCGGGGTAGGTGAATCCCCATGAACTCTGTGAAGAGTTAAAATTATTTTGAAAATTATAGTCATATGATTGAGGATATGGGTCGTATTGAGTCGGATGATCTCAACTCGGCATGTATGGTTGGTTCATATTGTACATAGCCGGGTTGGAGTTGTCCGATTTAGCGAGAGTCAAATTCTAACAACTTTCCCCTTAGGTCAATCTCCTAAATGAGTCCGAGATGTCCCTAGGAGCCAACGTCTAGCAAGTTTTATTTAGGCTTGGGTTGTGTGAATGGGAAGGTGATTTTTGGGCCAAGGGAGGGTAATAACTTCCCCACCTTATGTTGTCTTGGTTTTGCCCTTAAGTTAAATTTGTGCAAGTGTGCAATATAGATAAGGATGAACACAAAAAAGCGAGTAAATCACTGAAATGTTGGTCCTAATTATATGCAATGCAATATGTACACCTCCTACAAGATCACAACAACACAAGAATAAAATACAGGATATTGGAATGAAAATTGACACGTGCCTAGATGCAAATGTCTAAACCGTTTTAAAGCATCCAATTACCGTATTTTAATTCTTACAATTATTTACAGTGCACAGGTAATATAAACAAAAATTAGTAGCAGAAAAATATATAAGAATTACCCGACCACACTTGAGCAAGTGTGGACTTCCGCAATGCTAAAACTTTAACCTGCACACCAAAAAACAAAGAAGAAAAGTTAGCAAACTTGTGAAATCAAACCGTTCCCATCCCTGGCAACGGCGCCAAAATTTGATCGGCAAAAAGCAAGTACTAAAATAAGAGAAGGAAGTGTGGTTGATGTTACTGCTTTTGCGATTCTTCCGTAGTAGCGAAGTGGCTATACGGGTCGTATCCACAAGGACGGGAGGCGATAGAAGCTTTACCGGTTGATTCACGTTTATGTTAAAAGTTCTTCAAAGTTTTAAAGAATGAAAAGAAAGGAAATAAAGAATAAAAAGAGAAGTACGGTGAAACACAAAGAAGTAAGAAACATAGAAAAGAATATGTTTGTGATTTTTGGATATTTTCTAAAACAAGTGAAAGAGAAAAAAAACTCACGGCTACTAACTACTAATGACTCCACCAATATGCTAACCTCTTAGTGATAGTTGCCTCACACGTATCATTGGCCATCACTAGTCCTTGGTTCAAGAGCGATTCAAAGTATGACCCATATGTAACTCTTCACAACCCAACTCAACAAAACAAGTGCAAGCTACATTTAAACCATCAATACTATGGAAAAGTAAGCATGGAATAAAGTAATGTTAACTTGTTAGTGGTTAGAAAGTTAGAGTTAGATCCATCATCATGAGCCATCAATGGCTCTTGCAAGAGCAAGGCCAAAATTAGGCTATTAGATTCATGTGGATTATCATAAAAGAAGTTAAACTAGTTGGTGGTTAGTAGTTAGTCGCCATGAGTGAAAAACTAGCTACACATGTAAAAGAGATTGAAGAGAAGTAAACATAGAGAGGTAAAGAGAGCACCTTTCATACATTGTCACCTTCTATTACAAGCACTCTTGCATTCCAAGCATGAACCACTCTCTCTCCCTAATACAAGATCTAAAACAAAATGGAAAATACAATGGGGAAGAAGAACTAAAACTACACTACACTATCCTAAATTACAAAATGGAAATGAGAACTATCCTAAAACTCTGCATATCCCCTCTTAGAAAACCCCAGGGGGGTATTTATAGCCACCAGGGAAGAGGGGAGCCAGCTGAAAACAGCTGGCCAAAAGCAAGGGCGCAGCCGCGCCCACATGGCCGCGGAAACGCGGCCAGCCTGGAGCCGTGCGCGGTCCAGTCTGTCTTCTGTCAGATTCTCTGCCCAGAATCGTCTTTGCAGGCTCTGGTTTGTACAGAATCACCACTCTAGGTCAATGGCTATCTTGAATAGGTTTTTAATCACCATTAAATGGTGATTTAGAGTCTTCTTCTCCATGGCATACCATGGACCTAGAATCAAGTAAGCAAGGTATTATTAGCAGAATTTATTATCAAATAAATGTGAAGATGTGGTATAAATTATGCAAAATTAGATACTAATCATCGACCACCAGAGAGCTTCTGCTCTCTGGAAAGCCCCGGTCGACCGGGCCGGTCGACCGGCAGAGAGTGTCTACTCTCTATTCCAGGCCTCGGTCGACCGGGCCGGTCGACCGACAGCGGTCCAGAGCTACTGACTGGACCCCAACGGCTAGTTTTCTTTAGCCTATAAAAGGGAGCTTTGTTGGACTGTTTTCAACAAGATTTTAAGTGAGTTTTTGCACCAGTTTTTCCTACTATTTTAAGAGGTTTTCTCTACTTGTTTAAGAGCCAAATACTTCCATTCAAAAGGAGAGTTTATCAAGAGTTTTCAAAAGTGATCCTTTGAGTTTTTCACCACCACATTCAATCCTAGTTTTTTCACAAACACTTGAGCTATCCATTGCTATATCTATCTATAGGAGAGTTGTTGTAAGATTGTTTTTAGGTGATCAAAGTGTTTTGATCACCAAAGACTTCATCTTTATTTTGAGGAGGCGGACTTGCGGGTTCGCGGTGTTTCGGGTTCTTGTGTGAACTCATTGTAAAGGTGTGGCCTCGGCGAGCTTGTGGGCTTGCGGTGTGTTCGGGAACAAGAGAGGGACTAGAGAGTCCAAGAGTTCTAGTGGGAACTCCTTGTAGGTGTTGCGGCACCGAGTGATCCGATGGGATCGATTTTAGTGAAAATCTTTCATAGCGTTGAAGGCGGGGACGTAGAGCAAGTGTGCTCGAACCTCGAAACAAATCTCCCGTGTTTGCGATTGCTCTCTCTTTCTCTCTATCTCTTACTTGTTTATATCTTGCATGCTTATATTGCTTTCATCTTTATATGCTTGATATATATATATTTGTGCTCATATTGTTATATGCTTGGGGTTTGTTTGCTAACACTTGTATTCAATCAAGAGAGTCAACGCGGCACCTCAACTCTTATTTAGAGGAATCTTGAGGAGTTAGTCCAGAGCCCTTCACGGGGAATCCGGCTACACTCTTGTGTTATACTTGGTGTTTAGTTTAAAAAGCTTTAGTTTGCATTAATAAGTTTTAATTCCGTATTATTGACCATTAGATTAGTTAGTCACCTATGCACCCTCCCTCTAGGTGATTACAAAAAGAAGTTCATGTAAGCACTTGAAATGCAAATATGTCTGATCAAAGATCAACCCATATTACAAACAATTTGAACTATTTTTGAGGTATTAGAAGTAAGCTTGAAACCAAGAACTGTATTTCCAAACTCGTTTTAATTTTATCTTCAAGAGTTTTTGAGAAGACTTCAAAATAAAAAACTATTTCTCAAAAACTTGTACTAATACAAAAACAAGATATAGAAACACTTTTGAAGTATATTGTGTATGGATAGAATCCAATACATATATAAAAGAAATATCTATGTTTTTGACATTAAATCCAAAACTAAGTTTTGTTAAAAACAAAACTTGAAACTATAAACTAGAATCATCAAACTAAGTTTTTAGATAATATGAAATGAACAATGTATATAGATGAATCCACTATACATATAAACCATGTAAAACTTGTTTTGATTCTATTTATTCATGAAAACTAAAGATATGTTATTGAAAATCCAAAACCGGTTAACCGAAACCCAAAACTATTTTAACTTTTGTGTGTGTGAACTTGAGCATATCAAGACTAACTATCCTTACACAAGATCTAAACAAAATAAACCGAAGTCTTTTTGTCGATCTCCATCTTCAAGAGGACTCGATCCAAGTGAGCTTGATGCGATCGTTACGATGTGAGCTCTTGAATCAACACTTATTTGCTTCAACACTTTGACTGTGAATCTCTTGTTAAAGTCAACTACTAAGATCTTGATCAATAACTGAAATTATATAAACACAAGATCATTAGTAAATTAACCTTCATAAGTTAGTCATCATCAAAACTAAGGTGAAGGGACTCAGGGCCAATCCGCTCGACGGAGAAATTGCCCAAACGTCGAGCTCGAAGTAGGTCGCCCTGAGGTTAGCACCTGAGGCCCAGCACTAGTTCCCGAAGATCCAGCAAGGTGCAAGACCCTCGTGACGTCCTCCACCAACAGAGATACGAAAGCTCCTCCACCTTGAGCCTAGGAAAGGGCTCGGGCCCGGTTTCAGCCAGAATTGATGGAGATTCCACCGTCGCACCCTCTTACTCAGGAAGCACTCAGAATACAAGGGGACGCTCCTCCGGCACCTCCGCTTCCACATTCACTGGCTCGTGGAGTGCACCTGCACCCTCCTCTGGGGCCTCAGCGGCCGACGATTTTCTTCACCAAATCTGCGAGGTCAGAGAGCCTAACCCGAGCATCCTTCTCCAGATAGAGCTGTCCAACAATCGAGGCCGGGTCAGGAGGTATCACCGATAGCAGATCCAGCATCTCCTCCTCGTTGGACTCATCGAAGCCAATCCTGCTCCTCTTTTGCAAAAAGAAAACAAGCATTAAAGAACTGCATTACTGAAGAAAAAGTAATCTATTCGGGAGCTACTTTTTTCAGAAGGAGAGATCCGGAGGGTTGTGCGGGGGGGGCTCTTCCTCTTGACGAGGAACACTCGCCCCGGGACCCTTGGTCTTTCAATAACAATAGCTGGTGGACTCTAAATTGAGGTCGGTACCTTTGGGAGAATTGGGGGAACATGAGTCATGTTAGGATCCAGCAACCAACTCCAGTTACGATGTGATAGTCTACATCAGTCAGCTCCTGCAACTTTAACTTGATCTCAACGATCAGCACCGTATCGTCCACGAGCAACCAGGACCAAAGTCCACGTGATCGGGACGGCTCCGCGCTCATTCTCTGACTCTATCTCTCATAGATCGATCACCCAGACCACAGTATCCTGCATGCCATGATCACTATCAACTATGATGACAATGATCTTTTCGCACCTACTCTGGGGCACGACGTAGGGCGCGGTCTTCCTCAGTGGGTAAGTGGCGCTGAAAACCTCACACTGATAGGCATCGGGGACAATTAGGGCAAAGAGTGCCTCGAACCTTAGTATGGTACACTAGGCCACCCCGACAACTGCGAGGGGCGATCCTTAGTAGATCAGAACACTGCAGACGAACTTCATCAGCGACATCTTCAGTCCAAGTGTCTGGATCTGGGGATGTTTGTATACATCACCGTTAGGTGGAGACTTCACGAACTCAGTGTCCTGGGGCAGAATTCGACCCTGATTCCAGGAGAGAGGCGGACACCATATCTTGGCGGATATTCATCAACATCTGCCTGGCTATGAAGTCTTGTAGTTCTTGGATCGAAATCCATTCCAACCCTGGTGTGAAAATGAGATTTCTTCCCCTTACCTCCGCCATGGCCTTGCTTCTGCTTGTACCGCTAGCAGCGTCGGACTTGCTTCCCTTCGTCATCTCTGGAGAAAAAAAGCTGAAGAAAGATTGAAAGGCAGGGAGAGGAAAGGAGGAAGAAGATGAGAGATTGCCAAAACCTGGAAATTGGGGATAATTTTGAGGGTTTGAAAAAGAGAGATACATTTAAAACCCTCAGAAGTCGAGAAGCCACCTGACACTAGAGGCCTACACGTGTTATGACAGATCAGATCTGAACAGTTGTACTTGATTCACAACACACACCTCAAGTGTCGTGCCTTTTTACTTGACCAATGCGACGACATACACATTTAAAACTCTGCCAGTTCGTAGAAGCACGCCACTAAAAAATAAAAGCCAAAGCGACACAGGCAACCCGAAGCTAAACTCAAGAAGTCTGCTCCCCTCCCTTTCTCTTGAAGCTCTCGGGAACATATAATTTCTGACGGCAAGTTCCCAACCATCTGTCAAAGAGGAGGAAGTAGAGAGGGCATCTGTGGTTGGCAATTTCTGACCCCGTGAGATTACAACACGTGTCTATCTAATCTCTCAGTGGATGCGTGACATGTAGCCCTCTCCAGAACCTTTGAAGGAGAGTTTCAGTCCCATTCAAACTCCACGCAGTTCAAACAGTTGGAAAATTAGAGATGGAGTGAGTTGCAAATACCTCTATCTCCAGGCCAAAACCGCATTTGAATCTAACGGTTACAACGCTTAAGCCGATTGATCATATTAACAGCTGACGATTGATCTCTGAATAAAGACGAACGTGAGTTATTACCAATTCAAATGAGGATGTTCGGCTCCAAACCGTCTCCTTAATAAGCCGTTAAGTTAGGATAAGATGTTCAATTAGATGAGAATCTTGTGATCTTATCAAAGACAACCACTAGTATAAATAGAGAACCCCCTCCAACGAGAGGGGGACGATCAGTTAATCTCAGAAAGCCTAACTCTAGAGATCAAGCAGCCACCATTGAAAGTTTCTTGAATTATAATTGAATTCTCTCTCTCTCTCTCTCTCTCTCTCTCTCTCTCTCTCTCTCTCTGAGGTATTTTTCCTTTCGGTTTTCACATAAATCTCCGTGATTTGATCTCTACAGTTCACCTCTGTAAATTGGTGCGTGAATAACTTATCCAGAAATTATCCACCGTACTTGGATATAAAAATTCTATGTATATTTGTTATACATGGATATGAATGTGGTTTGGAACTTTGGATATTTGCAAAGGCCGTAAATTTGTCTAATCAATTTATCATAATCTGTCAATATCATATGGACTCTGTTAATCAGTACCAGGATAATGTGCATTAACTGATTCATTTTTGAAAAACATGAAATTAATTTCATATATAGATAATAATAATATAATATTAGATTGTAGCTTGATGGAAGTTTGATTTGAACCTCATACTCTTTTGCTCAATTTAAAGAGATTATATCACTGGGTTACAGTGATAATTGCAAATATAAATGATTTGCTTCAGGCAATAATATTTTTCCCTTAAAAAAAGATTTACTGACGAATTTATCAAATGGTCAGTGACATACAGTATTTGTTCATTTGCGTTAGCATTGTTCTCTCCGAAAAAAATTTGGCCCACAGCTGCTTGCTCATCGCGCTCACCACGAGCACGGTGAACCGCACGATGCGGAGGGCCCCCACGGGTGGTGGGTCCCACCCGGTGAGGCCCACCGCATCATGCGGTTCACCGCGCTCACGGTGAGCGCAGTGAGGAAGCTGCGGTGAGCAAAAATAAACTCGTTCTTTCCGCTGGGTCGGTTCTTAACGGGTTCCACCGACCGCTGAAGGCGACACAAATGACATTAATACCCACGCCGGTTAGCATAATTATTGACAAGATACCACAGGTCACAATGGAAAATACGGTTTCTCATCAAATCTCTTTTGGTTATTGACTACACCGGCCTCTGTCCAGCCTCCTCAGACATTATCTGACACGTACTCATCCCTGCCACCAAAAGCGGCGAAGAAATCTGCAGATGCTTTCTCCTCATTCGCTCGCTGATTCGGCTGGATTCTGTAATACGCCCCGATTCCTCTTCGCCCCCAAATCGAGCAGCTAGGGTTTCGTGATCTGACGATGATGCTGAAGTTTCTTTGGCCTGAAGCAAGCGAGCATTAGGGTTAGGGCTTTGATTCGCGGTTCGTTCGTTCGTTTGTTCTCAAATGCGACGGGAGAACAATGCAGAGGGTTTCGTCGGGTCAGAGATCAGCTTACCTCACCGCGCTCACCCAGGAGATAGACAGGAAGGTCCAAAAGGTTTGGCTTTTTTGTTTGTTTCTGATGATTGAACCTTGATTCTGATTTGGATGGCGGTTCGGTTCGTGATCCTTGTGTCTCGTCTATGCAGGCGTTGAGCTCCCAATCTCAGCGGTTCGAACTGTTGCAGCAGTTGTTCGCTGATATCGCGTTGGAGATTGATGATCGAGCTCGAGGTAATGCCTGCCTTCATTGTTTTATGTCGTAAGCTTTTTACAAAATTTGTGAATTCTTGGGGATTGTGAATTAATTTTTGGTTCCTGTTAGTTTTTTGTTCAACTAGAGAAAGTATCACTAGCTTGAAGTACGGGCGTCTGAATGGGTTTATTTTATGAGAATGATGCCCGAAGGACTCCTTTTTATCCCCTTTCTATAGTGATCCAGAGTTTTCTGTGGATTGATAGCTCTCTGTTTAAAAGGAACTCAAGCACACAATTACCTTTTAAATAACGAGATTATGCTTCAAGAGCTATGAAACACAATAATAGTTATTGGAGCAGAAGGTATCATTGCATTCATCAACTTCAGTCTAAGTTTGAAGAGTTGATCAGACATTATGAGGATGGAAGCATAAAGTCTTGAAGAGCGGATTTTTGCTCTTACAGTTTTTTTTTTGGGAGAAAAAACAGGGGCTACCTAAACTACATTTCAAATAATAGTGAAATGTTACTGATGTAATACGGTAATGAAGAAATGAAGAAAGAGGGAAGAAATTAGATTTTTGAAGGGATAAAGATGAATTCGGGCTTCAACACCCAGGAGATCTCTCTCCCACTTCGCACATCACCGTGCAAAGATTCATTTTTGGAAGCAAATTACCACGCTCCAATAAAGGGGGTTTAATTTTATTCATCAGTCTAAATAATTAACTACAAGTTTAGGTCTTGTATAGGCTCTTACAAAGAAGACTTCTCCATCCTAACATGTGAGACTAAAAATACACTTAAAATAAAATAAAACAACTTAAAGAGGCCTACTAAATAATAACTAAATCGATTTTCGTCAATTCTCCCCGGCTTAGAAGCATTTATCTCTAGTGAATATAGTGGTAACAGGTAGCAGGCACGGCCGGGTAAAATTGTACCACATCTCGCATCAGTCTGACCAGGTGGTGGTCGAGAAAGTGGCACTAATGCATCAGGCCTGAGCAACGGTGGTGGTGGAACTGGCTTACGTGACAGATTGACCGCAGTCAGAGTAGCTCGAGCAGGATAAATGTAGCAAAATTACTAAAATCAGCTCCGCTGTAAATTGAACCACATACAAAGATGCCAAACTCATGAGTCTGCCCCATGTAGAAAGATCTGGAACGAGTCGTACCTATCGGCGGCCTCAGGGATAAGGGAACCCGCATAGCTGGCAAAAAGAGTTATAGCTCCATGATAGGTTCCGCTGGAAGATCTACATAGGTCTCAATAAAAGACTCCAACTTCTGGCTTTGAGTCCAGCCTGCCAACAACGTCTAAATCTGACTCCAGTTCCGACTCATCAAACAATTTCTGGCCTGGCTTCGGCTCAGCCTCATCAACTTCTGGTCTGTACCATCATCACTAGGGACACTATTTGACTCTCGCTTCATGGCTCTATCCTCTATTCCTCTTTAATGTGGCGTTGCAATATTGAGCTAGTCTGAAGATGAGGCCAAGTTTCTCTAACATGTGGTTGTGGTTCTTATTCATGTTGGCTCCGGGGCTCAGTTACAATCTTACGCTTCGAACAGAACTCAAATCATACTCCGAACGGGTCCTGAAACGTTGTTGGACTGTTGCAGGAGCTGTATTGGCACCAAACAAGAGTTTGTGGAGGTCTGATATGCTCTTAAAAGCTATGAAATTCTTCCAGTATCCCCGGGACTCAGTTGCGGATCCAACCTTTTAGAAGGAATTCGAATTGAACTCCGAACGGGCCAAAAACGAACTTCAGAATGCAAGCTGTACAGTTGCTATGAACAATGACGACTCAGGCGAGCCGATGACGTTAGCGCCGAACCACTGACGTTAGCGACGGCTCGAAGTCGGTTTGACGGCTCGGTTGATGGCTCGGCTCAGTGGCTCGGCTCGGAGTCGGCTTAATTTGAGTCGATGATGTCAACGTATGAGCCACTGACATTAGCTCGGCTCGCGGCTCGGCTTGACTTTGGGGGTCGGATTTGTTCGTGTCGGGTATTGATTGGAGTGAACCCGTTTGATATCGGGTTTAACTTAAACCCAAATTTCAAACCTGAACCCACTTCTCTCTTCTCTTCACCCCATCAAGATGAGGGTTTTGAACCCTAGGGTGGCGGCGTGGAGGCAACGACGGTCTACTGGGCGGAACGGCGACGTTTGCGAGAGCTTGGCGACCTCCAAGGGTGAGGACGAGGGAGTGGAGGAGGGGTGAACTCTGTCGACGACGTCTGTGAGTTCTGCGGCACCGGGCTCTTTCGATAAAGACGGAGATGTGACGACGGTGGCTGAGATGGCAAACTCTGAGGACGAGAATGAGGCAAACTCTGCGGCGGCACGACGATGATAGCGTTGCCAACAGAGAGGAGGAAGACGAGGGAGGTCTGCATCTTGGCGAAGCCTTGATGAAGACGATGGTGAAGGCAGATTGATGGCGGAGGTGGAGAAATAGGTGTTGTGGTGGTCTGACGAGGTCGTCGGCGGTGTTGGAGACGAGGGTGATGGAGGCAAAACCCTCGATGGGTTTTCTGAGTTGGAGAAGTGGGAAGAAGATGAACATTGGTGAATAGTAGGATTTTATTTTTTTATTTTCTTCTTTTCTTTCTATTTTCTTTTTTATTTCTTTTTATTTCTTTTTCTTTTCATTTTTTTGACGTAATCCTATCTAGGGTTTCGGAATTTTTTTGTGGAGGGGAAGATTTTTGTGGGAGAAAACAAAATCAGGATTTTAGCTCAGAAACCAAACTGATGTAATACGAGAACAAGGAAATAAAGAAAGAAGGAAGAAATTAGGGTTTTAATGGGATAAAGATGAATTAGGGATACAACACCCAGGAGATCTCTCTCCCACTCCGCACATCGCCATGCAAGATTCATTTTTGCAAGAAAATCACCATGCTCCAATAAAGGAGATTTAATTTAATTCATCATAGTATAAATAATTAACTACAAGTTTAGGTCTTATATAGGCTCTTACAAAGAAGACTTCCCCATCATAACCGATGTTGGACTAAAAATACACTTAAAATAAAATAAAACAACTAAAGAAGCCTACTAAACAATAACTAAACCGATTCCCATTAGTTACACAAATTACTCACTGGGAGGATTTTGTCTTCCCTGGACCCCAAATTATTTCTTGCAGCTCCTGATTGCATTGATGCATCCTATATGCACTTTGTACTTTTGTTTTGAAGTGATTTCCAATGGAAGCTGATCAGGTGGGACCTGAAGAATGGTTGTAATCTGTTCATTAATTGACTGCTTCCGACTGTCATCTAAGCCATCCCTCACAGAATATGGTCATGCACTTAATGCAACTACATCAAAGATCATACCTCCAAGATTCTTAGAATAAGAAGCAAATTGAGAAGGGGAATGCATTTACTGTAAGGCGTAGATAAGGAAAACAGAAGCGCAGCTGAAACATTTCAAACATTTCTAACATTTAGTTGATTCTCTATATATATTTATGACCCCTTCTCCCAAGTCTAGCTGGTCTGCCTCCTTGCATAGAACTCCTGGCTATGACTCTATATGCAGCTGATACCACTGTACATAGTAGTATCATAAATTTGCAGCTTATTATTGTCCAATATGCATGATCTTTATGGGTATCTACAGTTTATTGAACTGACATAGAAGTGTATGTATTCCTTTAAGTGATAGCCTTAGTTGAATACATATTTTCTAGAAGTCCATTCATATATTTTGTTAAGGTCAAATAAGAGAGAGCTAGAAAATGCTCATCTATTAACATAGAGTAATATGCGGAAGTCAACTAAAGGAGATTAGAGGACCCCTAGCTTAAATATTTCACTGACATATTGCTTTACCCGGCAGCACTTGATCTCTCACTGGAATGATACATATAAAATTATGACTGTACAATACCTTAGCATTCAACATCTATCTTATTATCGGATTTTCACAATGAATCTGAGGATTAGATTTTCCTGTGTTTTCCTGTGAGTGTGTGTACCTTTGTATGTGCGGGTGCATATCTTTGATTTTCGTATATGTTATTAAATGTTGGCATTCCCTCTCATATGTTTAAGGAAAATGTTAATGGAGTGAAATTTCTGTGTTTTTTCTTGCATAACAGGTAACTCTTGGTTCTTGTTTGGATTCTAATATTTCCATACTGTAATTGAAAAACAGAGATAATTCTCAGTAGGGATGAAGATGGGTCACTGCAGCAGATGATGGAATTGAAAATAGTCTGTGCTTTTATGATGTTTTGCAAATCACTATGTCAAAATACCTGAGAACGGGAAGCACATTCTTGATCTGATTGTTCAACTCTGGAGTCAGTCTTTCGCATCACATATATTTGCCCTTCTTTTCCATAAATGGGTATGTGATCCCTGCAGATATTGATTTTACCATATATTGATATTTATTTTAAGAGAGCTAGGAAGAGAATCATATGCTTTTGGATTTGGTGTTCCCTGTGCAGCTTGTTGCTTTTACCACTTCTCTCCTTGCTTTTGCAGTAATATATCCACAACCCCACGCACACGCGAGCACACATCAATAGACACACACATGTACATACCCAAGCACACCCCACAATATATTTGCCCTTCTTTTCCATAAATGGGTATGTGATCCCTGTAGAAATTGGTTTTACAATATATTGATATGTTATTTAACAGATCCAGGAAGAGAATCATATATGCTTTTGGGTTTGGTGTTTCCTTGTGCAGCTTGTTGCTTTTACCACTTCTCTGCTTGCTTCTGCAGTAGTATATGCACAACACCACACATGCATGGGTACATGTCAATAGACTGCGCGCGTGCATGTACATAACCAAGCACACCCACACTTGTGCGCGCATATGCAAAAACTCATATATATATATATATATATAATATATATATATAATATATATATATATATATATATATATATATTATATAGAGAGAGAGAGAGAGAGAGAGAGAGAGAGAGAGAGAGAGAGAGAGACTTGTGTAGTTCCAGAAGGATTCGAGCCCGAATCTTCCCACTCAATTACAACCATACGTCATCCGAATACAAGATCCGTTCCGTTGAAGTTGTCTATATTATTTTAAGTATCTATAACAAAAAATCAAGTATTTTAAATACTTTTTGCTCATATATCAAGTAGGAAAAAAACAGACGGCCTAAATAGTTGTTAGTTTAACGTGTGTAGAACATTTAAAACCTAACAAAATTTGTTTGTAGAGGTTTTAAATGTTTAGATCATGATCAAACGGCCGAATCATGAATTTGTATGCCTAAGACATAAGATCTAACCAACTCACTACTTTCGGCCGTCCATTTGCACCACTTGATGGATGGGCAAAAGTATTCAAAACACTTGAAATTTTAATTTTTAATTACTTTAAATAATATAGATCAACTTCAACGGAGTGGATCTTGTGTTTGAATGTCAGATGTTGGTATTTGAGTGGGAAGGATTCAGGCTCGAATCTTTCCGAAACTACACAAGTCTCTCTCTTTATGTATATATAATGAGAAAAAAGCGAGCATAGTAGAAACTTTCCACCTATGTCGCACTCAAAATCAGACTTACCCGCCAAATTTCAAGATCCGACCGTACATTAGGATTTTAGTGTCTAAAACATAAGTGTGAAAATCATGTGGTTTGGATCTTGTATGCTCATGGATCTAGTAGACGTATTTGTTCTATTGTAGAAAAATTGTTAGTATCACTTGATGCATAGGTTAGATATGTTTAAGACTTTGTGAATTTTCATTATATATATTTCATGACATGATTAATTTGAACAGTTTAGATTTTGAAATTTCTTCAGATGCCAGTTTTTTCCCGTTTTCTCATATGTGTGTGTGTCCTCAAGGGGGTGTTCGACTGGTTAGATCGTGGGTTTTGCTCTCTAGCAGGTCGTCGATTCGAATCCCTAGATGGGCATTTGCTCCCGGGAATTTATTCCCGCGATTTACTCAGGCGTGCGTACGGAAAATTCCCAAGACCGGGTGCACAGGCCCCACAGAATTAGTCGGGGTGCACTAAGTGGCCTCGGATATCCAGATGGATTTCAAATACACACACACAGGAACGAACGATGTAATTACATATTGGTGAAACTGAAATTAAATAAAAGCCAACTAAAGTGAATGAGACTTCAATTGCTGGCAATGTTCCATTTAGGGCTATCTATATTGAATCTATTGCCAGCAATTTGCAAGATTACTATCGCACACATGTCTAGATAGAGCCATTAAGAACACTGATAAGCAATCTTTCTACATATCCATATTTCTTTCCTATGTTGCTTAAGCTACATATTGTGGCAGAGCCATTTAACAACCAATTGAAAATTTATTCTTAGTTTTGCTTGCCTTAGTTGTGTTATTATGTTGTGCTTAGCATGCAGTTATTTCAGACTCAATGGTTCCCTCTCACTCCTTGGTGTATATGCGCTTTAGAATTGAATGCTATTCAGTGTAGAAAATCTATTTTATTGTTTCCCGTTCTTGTGCACTCTTTCTTAGTCCAAGGAGAATTTTGGATGGTTGTTCCTTGATTACATTAGCTTAAATTGCATGATCAGTATGGTGGCTCTTTCTACATTCCAATTGACATGAATTGGACGGCTGACCTAAGAATCACAACAAGCTGCAAAATTCTGTCAAATCTTTCATAGAGCCTTGTGCTTCGTAGCCTGCCTATCGTGATGATGGATGCATTTTCTCCTATTGCTTGTTGTATCAGCGTATAGAAGCTTGACTGGTGTGCATTGGGTTCCTTCTGCAGTTGTTTGAAGTTCCACTTGGAAATTCTGAAGCTGTTTTAAGATATGGATCTGCTCTTGTTCAGGGTGCTACAAATGTTTTCTGGTGAGTTGGTAATTATTTTGTGGATTTTGCTTCATCTGTGATTGATAACTGAGAACCCATTTGAACATGATGAACAGTAACTATATTCTCTCTCACTGCAGGGGTGGTTTACTAAAATTCTCTCTTATATTTTCTAATTAGGAACTAAAATTTACACATGACTCCAAGTTTACCATGGTTATCGTTTCCAGGGGAAATCTAGAAGGTAAGGCCTTGAAGTTGGAAAGAGATGACTGATGAGTGTTGATAATGGTTTTTTGTGTGTGCGCCAGTTTGGATCAAAATTACCCACCTATCTCCTCACAGGCAACAAATTAGTGGAGCTTGAGAAGAATCAATGAAAGCTTCATCATTTGGTTGATTGTTTTTTATGTGCTGCCGTGCTGGACAGAAACTATCAGACAAAACTATCTGTAATCTTTATATATCAGGAATACATTAGAATTTTAGTTACATGCCTTTTGTTTTTGCTGGTGCATCTTAATTGTCTAATGGTTATCTAGCTGGAATATCTTTAGATAAGTAGGACAAGTGTCGAAATCATACTTTTTTAGTTTATAAAGTCGCATCCAAACGTGCATTTAGTATAGCTGGTGGTAATTTACATGAAAGAGAACTATGATTGAATATGTTTGGGATGGGAAGACGTTGGTATCTTTTCAAGCTTGAACATATTTAGTAGTATTTTTTCATTTTCCTCCGAACTTTTCTAATTTTATTCATCTTGCATATTGGCAGGATTGACATTCAGACAATACGAGGCGTTTTTATCCTTGTTCTGTGTAAGATCTGCTGGATTATTTTTTCCGCATTTACATTGCGCTTGTTTTTTTTACTCTTTTGTACATTCCATTGGTGCATCCTATATAATGCTATGCTTTAATTATATCAGTATCTAGTTGAAGAAGTTGCTCTTGTCCCAGACCGCCTCAATAAAATTTCTTTACAGGTATGGATGTCTGTACTTTGTCAGCGTAATTAGCAGAACCTTTTTTTGTATACAGTAGAAATAGTGGATTTCCTCATTGCATTCCTTAAAAATTCTCTTTATTTGACGCCATCATTTTTTGTCCAGACCCGCCGAGACCTTTTTTCACTTCTTTCCAGGTTCATTTTCTTTTACATTTAGGTGCGCATTTATGTCAAGTCTCCGGTATCTTCATCTTTAATTTATAATGTAAATAATAAATCTCTTTAGCATATAATTCATTGTTTTGCTTAAATACAGAAACCTTCTTGAATTGTGGCTATTGCCAACCGATCCTCCTGTTTTTTTTTCGAAGCATTGCAACAAAATATCTATTAAGGATAGGAACTTGATATGTGTGTCTCTGCAATCTTTTAGAAAACAGGGGGGTTGATATGGAAGGAAGCTAAAACTCGAAGAGTTTTTGTATTATTGTGAAACTTAGGAGTTATATGCTAAAAAACACATTATATAACTCAGTTGCATTAATGACTTGTGCTCAGATGCAGATCATCTGCTTGAAGATTTCCTGAAGCAATACCCTAGTCCGACAAATGCTTTCCTAGTTGGTGGTCCAGCAGACTTATTTGTAATTGAGCTTTCTGATCAGGTGATGCTTCTATTAAATGGTATTACGTATTCTGATTTTCAACTTTTCTGCCATTCAAAAGAGCATTATGCATTCTATTTTAATTTGTCATCTCAGCTTCAAAAGTTAAAAGTGGAGCCAGTACTTCTACATTATCTCTTTCATATGAGAGCCCTTCAAGGTAATGATTCCTCATTCATATACTATAGTCGTAGAGTAAAAAAAGTCTTATCAGGTTATGTAAATAATTGCCGTAATTTTAGGATTGTGCACTGTACCAATGTTATGCAGGATGGGAGCTGAGGATGACTACTAGTACGAGACTGAAGGCATGCCTTTATAGCTTCACATCTCCTGGTGGTCCCATGTATCCGACAAGAGCTGTTCGTCACGCGGCCTGGGATGCATTAGATTTACTTTCCCAGTAAGTGACTTTCTTCTCCCGCATTTAGCGAATCAGGCTAACCTTTTTAGTATCTATTGTGAAGTCTAATTTGTCATTTGTATACCATAACAACAATGCACTAGTTTGTCTTCATAACATGTTTATGTGATGGTTCCTTGACTGTTTCATATCAGAAGTTCCTCCAGAATGATTGATATAGTTCTTTTGCCGACATATGAATTCTAGCTTATACTATTGTGCTTGGTTCCAGAAACTTTGAATGGATGTGTTGACGCTTAGTAAACTAACAATTATCTGTGCATACACACTTATCAGAATTCAAGAAAAGAATGCACTATTTGAAAAGGAGAGGCGTAGGAATCAAGGAATAGAGGACAAAGAGAGGCTAAAAATGGTTCTCTAAGTCGGATGCATTTCATTGTGCATCATTTCAATGTTGGCCTAAGACAAAGCTGACGATTAGGTACTCATTTTGTAATAGATATATTCAGTACTCCAGGAATCACCCTTATGTTGGTCAGATACAGAGAGGGCTCATACTTTTTTCCTGTTGACATAAAACCTAATCATGTTATGTAGATACAAGTCCAAATCAACAAGGGCTGATGACTATCATTTCCACTCATTCATGAACTTTGATCTAATTTTTTGTTTAACCTTTACATTTTGCTCCATAGACAAACCTCTTTGTAGAAAAATCTTCGGCATGTTACTTGGCTACAAGCTTGTAAGAGACACAAATGAATACATTATCTTTCATTTGCTTAGCAACATTAGACATCCCATTTAAATCCCTAGTCTCTTGATCTAGCTTTAGCATAGCCCAGGTTCTAAATGCATTGATATTTGGCATCAGTGTTGCAGTAGAACCAAGGTAAGAGTTACTTGTTTATTGTTCTGTCAAGTGCACCCACATATACTGTTAATTCCTTTGATATGCAATAAACACAAAATGGTGCAATCTGTGACACACCATACCTATGCGTCTGTTATGACAAGTCGTTTAGGCCCCTTCAGAAATAGAGGAATATATGGGTAATGACAAGTCAAACATCTTTGATCATTCCAAACTTCTGTACTACACTGATGAAAATTAAATCAGTCGTTTTCTGTCTTAAGAAAAGACAATAAGATTTTCATGAACTGTATATAGTGAAGCATGTTACCTGATTACCTTTTTTTCTTTGTTTTTTATTCTTGAATATTTTTGCTATCTGTAAACCAGCGTAGGTTCATTCGGAATGATGAGAGTGGCAAGATTGTTGTTGATCAATGGATGTTTGCTTAAAATAGAAAGTGCAAAGTAGTGCTCTTAATTTTTTGTAAAAAAAGAAAAGTGCAATTTTAAAGTGTCTTGGCAGTGCTGACAAAATTTGGTTCCATTAAAAATTATTAAAACTGAACTTGTTAGTTGATTAGACTGCAAGTGGTGAATATGGATTGGAATTATCTAGGAAACATGCAGGGAATAGAGTGAAATATGACCAAACAAGAGAGAGCACTCAATCCATACTAATTCGAGGACTAAAAAAGGAGCACTCAACTGTTGGGGATTTGCTCAAGTTAGAACTAATTTGAGACAGCAATGGGAATAAATCATCTAGCCGTAGTATATGCACAGAAAGCTACTAAAGGCAAGGTACGCTAATGCAGATGCATAATGTGGTCTTGATGATGATTGTTTAGCATCGTGGTTGATATGCATGTCCTCTCTATTGCTGCATGAATTGCGTCTGAAATTATCTTCTCGATGCAGGTTGGGCGCCATCCTCGACATGTCATAAGCCTCTTCTTCCGTTTGCTGTATCCTGGTACTGGCCCTCGTCATGTTGGAATTTCGTAACCACTTGCATCACTGCAATATTCTACTCGATACTGAGATTAATTTTTTCAAGTTGGGAGAATATGACCAAGTCGAAAGGATTTCTTAGATACTGCTGGTATAGTTCAGGTGTTATTTGTTGTGTATAACTGGGATGAAGCCAGAGGTTTTTGCTGCTGCAACCCAGTCAGCCCTTTACTTTATTGTTCGGGTTCGTTTTTGTAATTTCTGTGGTGTGCAAATACTTTTGGCAAATATTGAACTACGGGTGTATAAATTATACGAGAATGTTAGCTTCCTCTGTAGAAACTTGATTGGTAGTAACTTCATTGAATGAACTGGTTTTTGCTGTCTAATTGAAATCCTAACTTGATATATTTCCTAGTTTGTCTTAACTGATACGTTTAATTTTTTTTTTTTCATTCTTATTGCTGTGTACACAGAGTGATGACTTGAATTCCACACATTAATTTTCTACTACCCTGAATAAAAAATCATAGTTCATAACCTGAAGTCAATACACAAATAATTGGAACCTACGAAAATTGCTTTCAGTTGAGGAAACAGAGAAATAATTTGTACTACCAAAACGAAAGTAGTGAATACGTGTCTCACTGTATAGAACTGAAAATATATAAATTTAAAAGGAAAAGAAAAACAGCCCAAAGCACTAGCCCGAGCAATAGTCGGAGAACAAAAGCCGAAAGTATAACATCTGATGGCAAACCATGGCTCTCAGCACTAGTGTCTGCGTCAAGTGAAGCCTGCAGAGCTGGGGCAGCGGTTTGTGAAGAGACGGTCACCGTTGAGCTGGGAGGAGGGGCGAGAGAGGTGGGGAGGAGGGGTGAGAGCTGGCGGCGACGGTATTCCATATGCTGGTTATGTTCTAGTTGTTAATGGTTACGGGCGAGCTGAGTGTCGACGGTGGAGGTGGGGGCGAGAGGTCTGCGTTCTAGGGTTTTGAGGAGGGCTGAATGTCGACGGTGGAGGTGGGGGTGAGGTCGGCGTTCTAGGGTTTTGAGGAGGAGGAGGTGGAGATGAAGCATGGGCGTGAGTGTCCACGAGGTGGTGGGATGGGTGAAGAAGATGGAGACGGTGAATCAGAAGTGGGAGCCGGAGATAAAGAATGACCGGGAGGAGGTGGGGTGGGCGACGGAGACTGCGGCAGGCGGGCTGGTGAAGGCGCAGGTGTGAATCCGAGTGACGGTGCAGGAGATGGCAATGTTGGTAGGTTAGCCAGTGACGGAACGGGCACGAGTTCAGGGGATGGTGCAGGGCCTGCTGGTGGCTGCAGTGATAGGCGATGAAACAAGTAGTAGTACGAAAGGCTCGAAAAAACAATTTTTGTGTAAAGCTTCAATATAAATAAAAAGTTCAAATTGTATCTAATTTTCTTTTCGTTGAAGAAAAGGGAAATATAGTAACTAAATATTAATGGTTATCTGAGATAAAATACACATGTAATCTAAGAAAGAAGACATGTATTTATTCAATAAAATTATATTTATATATGATTAAGAAAAATTGTGGATAGAATTGAATATTAGTTAAGGTCGAGATCCGATCTCAAATTAGATGTTATACATATCATAATAATCTAGAGTTTAACTATGATTATATTAAGAAAATTTATGTTAAAATCCTAGAATCATATTATAACAATTATCTTTATAATTTTAATAATATGTATGAATTTTAGGACACGTTCTCCCTGGACAATTATTAACATTTTGTTTGAATAATTATAAAAGTGCTCTTCTTAAAGGGAAAAAAAAACACTTTTATATGTGCTTTTCTTAAACTATATACTAATATAGAACTTAAATTAGCATAAAAATAAAAAAAAATAAGACAAAGCCATAAATATAAGACATTAATACAAAAAAGGTACCCAAATAATTAATTAATAAAAAGTGTACGCGTAAAACATGAAAAGGACCTGATCGATACTGTGTTATTCAGCACAAAAAAAAAAAAAAAAAAAAAAAAAAAAAAAAAAAAAAAAAAAAAACAACAACAATTAAGTAATCCAAAAACAGCTATGAAAATTTTTAAACCACAAAAGACAAGTTTACATAATAATTGACTCGACATACAAGGACCTTGAACTACGATCGATTTGTGTCATGCATGCTATAAAGCTTTAACAAAAGTTTAGAATTTTATTAAAAAGAAAAAAAAATTCTACTTATTCATGTAAGTTAAATTATTAATTATCTAATCTTGGAATTATTAATTATCTCAGATGTTACAACTACAATGGCCGGTCGACCACAATACAACAGCCTTTACAGGGAGTAATTAATATCACGGAAACCCACAGAAAACTTCTTGCAGATGAGGAACTCATCGCATATGCGATTCATCAAGCAAAGATTATCAACCAAGAAATGATGCTTGCCAAAGGTTACAGTCACAGCCAACTCGAAGAACTGTGCTAAAATTTCTAAAAACTATAAACTGAGTGAACACTTTATATCAATTCACCCAAACAGAAAAATACATTACCTTCCTGAGTCCAGCGGGACGGCTTGCTGTAACTGAGGAAAACACCAACATTTATTTCAGATTGAATGTAGTTGCCTGACAACCTGTAGGTCCACAGGAATGAGACTTCAGCACAGAGAAAAACACGGAATTGAGCTTCAAAATTGTTTTGATCTCAAGGCCGTGCTCCGAGAACAAACCTGATGATCAACATCAAAAGATCGCAAAGCATGATCAATAACAAATCAGTTGAGGTAGGGAGAAATTACCCCCATTTGATAGAATGTTACATCTCGTGAAGCTTGATAGAAAATCTGGAG
The DNA here is from genome assembly GCA_038442645.1 of Agave tequilana. NCBI lineage: Eukaryota > Viridiplantae > Streptophyta > Magnoliopsida > Asparagales > Asparagaceae > Agave > Agave tequilana. Next base: position 59,002 of record JAVJIF010008637.1, read on the forward strand.
CATATGTGCAGGTACTAAACTGCCAAGAGGGGGCTTGACTGGAAAGCTGTTCAGCCACTCCATGGCACTCACACTGCGCACGGAAGGAAAGAGAAGGGAAGAAAATCAAGTAGCATCCATTGCTAGAGCTGTTCCAAAATTTTCCCAAGTAGTGTGTGACCACAAGGAGCAGAAAATGATACAAACCCAAAACCCCGTATGCCAGTAAAAGTCTTCAAGAGCTAATTTCCTCGGCCTAAGTAAAATGCATCGCATTGACAAAAGTAGCATCAAGCAATCAAACCAAGTGTATATAGTCGAGGCCACGGTACGTCTTCCAGTTGATTTGCATTGCTGACTGATGGTACTTGTCCAGGTCCGCATCAAGGTCTGCAGCAGATACCTTCCCACCACGGCCTCTGCCTCGTCCTCGGCCTCTGACTCTGTTGTCCACGGCCACCACCTCGCGGCCTACCTGCAGGACCACCCCTTCCCCGCACACTATAATACAATAATACCAGTTAAGGTTAGAAGCTATATCAAATGAGCAACCACAGACTACAAAAAGAGAGATGCACAACAACACAAATAAGCAAGACAATGGTGAAAGGATAAATGATTAAGCTCGAAGAATACAGAATTTCAGAACTCAGAATAAAGAGTGCAAGTATTCAATACTACCGCAATAGCAAGTGACTATGCGGGTCGTGATCCACAAGGAGGGACTAGCGATGGAAGCTTTTTTAATAATTTCTCTTTTAAGTTACAAAGAATGGTTAAAGATCTTCTTTTAGTTCTTTAAAAGCTTTTTTAGTAATTTCTCTTTTAAGTTACAACGAATGGTTAAAGATCTTCTTTTAGTTCTTTAAAAGAAAAGAAAAATATGTTAAAGTTAAGTTAGGAAGAAAGTGGTAAATTGAGAAGGGATGAAAATAGATTAGAAAATAGATATATATAAAAAAATTAAAAAGAGTGATAATAGAGTTGGGAGATTGTGGTGTTGGTGACCTAAACTAGAAAGAAAACTAAAATTAAAAAAACTTACTTACCTCTTCGGCGCCTGCTTACCTTTGACCCGTATCGACGATTTACCTTGGTTTGAAAGAGAGCGAAGTATGACAAATAGGATCTTCCCATCCCCGATCTATATTACGAAATGAAGGGGCAAGCTACACTAGCATAGGAATGACTATCCATCACCGGCACTTGCAAGGGCAAAGCAACTTCGAGGCTATCGGAGTCATTTGGATTTACAAAACACAGAAGAGGGAAGCAAACAAAAACAAGAATAAAGAAGAAAAGAAACTTCGATTCAATTCAAATATCAATGAAAGAAAAGATTACTTACACCGGTGTCACCCTCAGTACAAGTTTGTTCTCATTCCTCCATGAAATTCTCCTCTCCTCTCAGTTACATAAAAAAAATAAAAATTACATAAAAAAAACTAAAAACCTAAGTTACAAACTACATAATAGACTAAATTCTACTCTCTACTTGGTACTCCCTCTGCCTCTGATGCATGGGGTATTTATAGGATAGAAATGGATAAGGAAATAAGTCTAAAGATAAAGGGAGCTGACTATTTTTTAATTTGAATCCTCCCCTTATCTTCAAACTTGATTTAAAGTAGATATTCAGTTCTGATCTGCAGCTTGTTAGCGTATTGATTACTGAATATAACTTATCAATTGACAGAATTAGAAATAGTGATCAACTTAAGAGTTATAACCCTTTAAGTCTTCTTTTTAGATCATCTTGAATCATCAGGTTTGATTTTCGGTAGCGAAAGTTATGATTTAAATACTAAAATGTATCCAGTCAGAATCCAAATCAAAATTGCTTCATCTCATCCGTTGATCTTCTCTCTATCCATTATCCTTTTGGATTTGAACTCTATATTTGATGTTATCATCGATTGATCTTTAACTTTAACCACTTGATTCACCAAAAACTGAATTTAACCAAGTGGATTTGGGATCATCTTCCTCTAACCAAATAGATCTAGTTAAATCTGAATTTATCTGATATTTATTTGATTTTATCCTCTTTCTCCCCATGATTATCTTCTGTAAAATAGACATTTAAGACAAGAAATTTAGCAGATTTATTACATGATAAATGTGAAAATGCGATAAAAATAATGCAATTAATGTGTGCAATCACACCCCCACACCTATCTTTTTGCTCGTCCTCGAGCAAAACAACAAAACTAAACCAAAGATTATTAGACCACTTTCGTGGGTCACGCGATTGCACTAAGCATGTGCAACAAGCCGTTAAACCTCTAGGTTCCCCCTAGAGGACGAGTTTTGTCTCGTGAGCGTTTTCAGTAGATTACACCCACAAAATCCATAAAGAAAGAGAAACAAAGTGTTAGTATTTTGAAAATACATTTTGAAAGAGAAGAATATTTGAAGTATTTTTGTAAGAATTAAGTAATTTATAAGTTATAGGAAAACTGAACTTTTCATTCTTAAGCTTAGTCTTAATTTAAAAAGTTATTATTAACTAAGGCATGAAGTCAAACTGTATTTCTAATCTAATCTATTATTTTACCCTAAGTCATATGCACCTTTGTGACCGTGAAATTTTAACTCGGGGTTATTTAACTCTAACTTTTATGCCTTATTATTTTTTTCTTTTATTTTTTATTTTTTGGTGATATTATTCCTTAGTTCTCTTAGGCTTTCCAATCTGCCCATGTAACGAGCCTTTATTCGGTGACTCCCAAACCAAACGATCTTAGGGCACCAGGTGAGAAAACACCCCAAGGAATTAAGGACTCGAGCAAACAAGGCCACAAAACTAAGGATTTTATTATATGAACCGCCTTTAGGCGTGAATACTTATGCTTTATGAGGCACAAATAACCAGCTTAATCAGAGAAGTTTTATATATATATATTTCTTTTTCTTTTTTTTAATAAGGCATAAGAATCTTTATTTTTGAGCCCTAAGTGTGTAAGTGTATAAAGCATGCATATATCATCAAGGTAAAAATCAAGACTAAATTACTTTTCTAAATTTTCTTCCTAACCTTGAAAATCAAACAAATAATTTTATTTTGACCAAGTATAAGAAATCATAATTATGATTCTCCTATTCCTTAAAATTGACTTAATTTCTTATAAAAAATATATCAAAATATTGTTTCTATTTTCAAAAAGTTTTTAAAAGTAAAGAAAATGTTAAAAAAATTTAAAAAATAAAATCTAAGTTATGTTAGAACCCTCCCCCACACTTATCTCATGAATTGTCCTCAATGTATGAATTAATGCATAGATGCATGAAAAAGAAGAAAGGGAAGGAAAATATTACCTTAAGGTGGTGTTTCCGGTGGTGGTCTGATTGGCTCAAGCGTTGCTACCCATTCAAGATAATGTGGTGGTTCACGGAACCCACCTTTATTGACCTCTTTTCTATTTACATATTTACAGTCCCCGATATGAATAGGATCATGGAAGATCCTATCGTGAAACTTACTCCCTTTACATGACCAGTCCTGGAAAATCATCACGCAGTCATCATGGTCTGTACCTATGTCCAACAAAAGAATGTGACTTGGTGGAATGGTTGACTTGGGCTCAAGAATGTAGGTTCAGGAACCAATACTAACTCCGAAAAATTAACTTTGGGTTCGAAAGTTAGTTTTGGTTCAAGAGTTGAGTCCAAATCCAAGAATTGATATTCACATTCTTTTCCCATCAATAGAATGTGACTATCCAAAATTAGTGATTCCATTTCTAGATCTATGGGTACAGGAATAAATGATAGCTCGGGAAATTGGTTCAAATTGGGTAAGAAAACCGGAGTCGACATAGAGTCAAAGAGAAACCGAATCACAAAGTTGGGGATCGGATTCACATTCATAATCAAGTTCAATCTCATTAAAATGAAAAACTTGCCAATTCGTCTATAGGTTGATATTGGTCAAGTTCAAAATTTTGTGGTGAAATTGAATTTTGGTCAAAGTCTTCAAGATACCATGATCCTTGGTTTTCATCAATATGGCTAGAAGTATCGAGAATAGTCAAAGATTGGGTAGGGAGAGTTTCCTTATTCCTACGCATGTTTTCCAATCTACTAAGTCTTGCTTCTATCATAGCGAGTGAATCATTTTGGAAATGAATCATGATTTTCATACTCTTTTCTAAGTTAGCATGTTCTCCTTGAAAAAAAGAGTAAGGATCTGTGATTTGAAAATTTTGAGAGGATTTTGAGTCTTCTAAAATTTGAATTCGTCGCTCAAGCTCGTCTAAGGCTTCCATCCTCTTTTCCCAGTCAATTAATTCTTCTAATGGGTATTCAGGAGAAGGAGTATATGAAGCTGGATGTTAGTAGGGTGGTTGACAATATGACTCGGGGGAGTTGTATCCCCATTAACTCTGTGAAGAGTAGTGATAATTATTCCAGTCTTGTTCATAGTATTGGGACTGGGGCATGTATTGATTCGGATAAGACCAATCGGCACACTAGGTTGGTTAAAGTTATGATATACCGGGTTGCTAACATCCGAAAAGAGGTCGAGATGTAACATGGATTACCATTAAATTTGAAAAAATTATTGTTATAAGCCCATATCACACAAGAAATGTCAAACACAAACAAAGAAAAACAAACAAATAAGCAAACAAATAAAAAGAAAAAAATCTAACCTAAGTTAGGGTAAACCTTAGACCTAGATGACTCCTAACTCGTTAGACTGTCCACAGGGGTATATTGCTGAATTTGACCACAAATTAATCGGCCAGGTAGGGGCAAGATCGGTGGGAGGTATCTGTGCCTAAGCAACATACTTAATTATGCTAAACCACCAGCCTTCGGGGTTTCGTCCCTCAATCCCCAATCTTAGACACCGATTTGGCAAGAGTTAAATTCAAATCAACTTCCCCTTAGGTCAGTCTCCTATATGAGTCCGAGATGTCCCTAGGGCCAACGTCTACTCAGTTTTAGTTAGGCTGGTTAGTGAGTGAGGAGATGGTTTGTGGGCTAAGGGAGAATAATGACTTCCTCATCTTATCTTGTTTATAGAACAAGCCCTTAAGATTGATTGTGCAAAGTGTGCAAGATATAGAAAAGTAACATTCACAAGCAAATATCACCCAAGAATATTTCCTAAACTATATGCTATACATACGTACCTTTTACTCCAGCACTCTTCAATAGTAATGTAAAATGTAAACGAATTAGACACGTGCCTAAATGTAAAGTCTAAACCATTTTTAGCATTTAACAAACATTATTTTATTGTTGTTAGAAAGTATGTACAGTGAGACAAATAAGAAAATAAAAAACTACAGAAATTCAGCTTTGCAATTCAGCCAACCTGCAAAAATATAAGTTAGTAGTTCACTCAGTTTGCCTCTGGAATGTAGCAAATCTGAGGGCTTCTGGGCTCTGCTTTCTAAAGCAGAGTTCAGGGCTACTTATATGTCCACTGCAGTAAAAATTTTCTTATTGTTAAACCTATACACCAAGAACAAAGAAGAAAGTTAAACAAAAATGTAAATCTAAAAAGAGAATAACTTACCGTAACGCGCCAAAATATTGATTGAGGTCATCAAGGGCACTTACAATGGCGAAGCAGTCTCAAGGCTATCAGATTCATTTGGATTGCAACACATTAGAGAAAAGTAAACGAAAAAAAGAGTAAAGAAGAATAAGAAACTTCGATTCGATTCAAATAACAATGAAAGAAAAGACTTACTTACACTGGTATTACCCTCAATACAAGCTTGCTCTCATTCCTCCATAAAACTCGTCTCTCCTCTCAGTTACATAAAGAAAACTGAAAATTACATGAAAAAAAAAATAAAAACCTACACTAAAAAGAATGAAAAACTGGTCTAAAATCTATCTTTGCTTCCTCTGCCTCTGATGTGTGGGGTATTTATAGGATAGAAATGAATAAGGAAATGAGTCTAAAGATAAGGGGAGCTGACTATTTCTGAATTTGAATCCTCCCCTTATCTTCAAACTTGATTTGAAGTGGATATTCAGTTCTGATCTGCAGCTTGTTGGCGTATTGATTACTGAATATAACTTATCAATTGACAGAATTAGAAATAGTGATCAACTTAAGAGTTGTAACCCTTTAAGTCTTCTTCTTATATCATCTTTGAATCATCAGGTTTGAGTTTCAGTAGCGAAAGTTATGATTCAAATACTAAAATGTATCCAGTCAGAATCCGAGTCAAAATTGCTTCATCTCATCCGTTGATCCTCTCTCTATCCATTTATCCTTTTGAATTTGGACTCTGTATTTGATGTTATCCTCGGTTGATTTATAGCTTTAACCACTTGATTCACCAAAAACTAAATTCAACCAACTGGATTTGGGATCATCTTCCTCTAACCAAATAGATTTAGTTAAATCTGAATTTATCTGATATTTATTTGATTTTATCCTCTTTCTTCCCATGATTATCTTCTGCAAAATAGACATTTAAGACAAAGAATTTATCAAATTTATTACATTATAAATGTGAAAATGTAATAAAGAATAATGCAATTAATGTGTGCAACCAATAAACAAAGAGGATCAAGAATGTCAGCTAGCTAAAACCTCTGATTCACCAAATCTGATTTCAAAGCAGCAGGAAAATTTTAGAGAGAGGCAAAACTACTCCCAATGGTTGAAGCTCACATGAAAGTACTTTTAAAATAAATCACATGCAGTTCATATAAATACTATATACTTCTAATACCATAAGTTTCAAACAAAAAAATACAATACATGTTATGCGATTTTAAAAATACTATAAATTGAAGATTAATAAATAAACCCACAACAAATAAACCATTTACAAATTAACAAATAACAAGTGAAAGTGAAATTTGCTTAGCATGATAACATAAATTAGTATCTCAAAAATAGGATAACAGAAAGGGGCATTTCGCTACACCCCCTATGTCGAACGGTAATTAGGAAAAAAACTCAGCTTCATAATTTTATTCCTTCAGCCACCTTTTTTTAGAGCAAGAATGTGCACCCAAGTGTCAAGCGTTAAAACGCTCATCCATTAACGGCGAAAGACGAAAATACCCCTAAGTAATCACTTCAAAAAAGTGAACCGCTTCGAAAATGTCCTATTTCTGATGACTACGACTATGATCGCAGTCCACACGAAATAATCACAGTATAGAAGACTGCGACTATGATCGCAGTCCTCACAAAAATGCCTTATTTCTGAGAATTACGACTATAACCATACTCGTATTCCTCACAAAATGATCGCAGCCTTATTTTTGAGGATTGTGATCATGATCGCAGTCCTCATAAAATGTACTATGTATGAGGACTGTGACCATAATCGCATTCCTAAAAAAATGTCATGTTTTTAAGTCTTTATATGATTGCGATCTATTAGTACTACGATCATGGTCACAGACTCACAGTCCTCTTTATTCTCAGTCCTCACAAAAATGTCATGGTTATGAGTCTTTATGAGGAATGCGATCATGATCGCAGTCCTAATAAAGACTACGACGTCGCAATCCTCACAAAATACCTTATTTTTTTGAGGTTTTGTAAGGACCGCGATGGACTGCGACCATTATCACAGTCCTCACAAAATACTTTATTTCTGAGTCAGTCCTCATAGAACTCATTGCGAGCACGAGCAAAACGAGATCTGCAAAAAGATCGATCCCAAAAAAATTCCAGGGGCTCTGCCGTCAACCCCGAGAGAGGGGCTCCCCACCCCTTTCCAACCCCCCGACGACCTGACCGCACAGGTCGACCAGCGAATTACTCTGCATCGGGGTCAAGGTTGAGGGGTGAGCAACGTCAGGTGCAATGGTGAAGGGTAAAATAGGAAGTGAAAATATATAAACAAGTGATGGTTGGGAGGAATCAGTTTTTGTTGACGTAGATGAGGCTGTTGCGAATCAAATTATGACACTGAATTTTTTTCTAATTATGAACAAAGTAGGTGGTTGTAGCGAAATATTCCTAACATATACTACATACTAATATAGAACTTAAATTAGCATAAAAATAAAAAACATAAGACAAGCTATAAAAATAAGACATTAATAAAAAAGGGATCCAAATAATCAATTAATAAAATTGTATGCGTAAAACATGAAAAGGACATGATCGATACTGTGTTATACAACAAAAAAAATAAACAACAATTAAGTTATCGAAAAACAGCTATGAAAATTTTTAAACCACAAAAGACTAAGTTTACACAACATACAATGACCTTGAACTACAATCGATTTGTGTTATACATGCTATAAAGCTTTAACAAAAGTCTGAGTAATTTTATATAAAATAATAATCTACTTATTCATGTAAGTAGAATTATTAATTATCTATTTTGGAATTGGTGCTTCATATGCAATTCTATTATACATAATTCAATAAAAATCTAATCAAAACTTCACCAATTGTTTTCTTTATTAAAAAAAAAATTCTAAACTTTTCTTCGCCAACTATTCTTTTGACCCACCAACTACTGATCTGCAAGATTGTGACAAGTAATAGCACCTAGTATAGTCAGTATACATTTCCAACCTAAAAGAATCAGCGAAGGGAAAAAAGTGCATGTGCAAAGGCTATAATTAATTATATAAATTTCACTTTAAAAGATCACGAAATGTTGTGAAAAGGAAAGAGCAAGGCTGAGCTAGGGTTCCAGGCAGACAAAGGAGACTAGTTTTTTTTTTCAAGAAAAAAATAGAAGTATTCAGGTTTTCATTAATTGGTCATATTCCAGCGCACTCAAACTGCTTTGACACGCTTTGCTCTCTTAATATCCGCTTCAAGCTGAGGAAGATGACCTATGGCTTAATATTATCATCCACGCCTGAAGCAAAGCACCAAAGGGCCTGAACTGCTGAAGTTGTTCTCTCATACGTTTTTGAGACACTAACCATGCCATTCCCCAATAAAATAGGGTTAGCTATAGTGTAACAGCCCCAATCCCGCAGTGTAGGTTGGAGTCATGACATGCTAAACTTGTCAAAAATTAAATAAGAGTCGATAGTGAATATCCCATGTGGGAACTATTCACTCTAATTTAGGGTATTACATATACTGCCCTAAATTCTAGAGGTGGCCCTCCCACACATCTCTGTGTGGTGTGGCACTTTGCTCCGTATAGCATTTAGTTTCACGTGGTACTTATTTTTCCGCACATTTTCTATTGATGTTAGTTCTGATACCATTTGTAATGCCCCAAATATATTTTTCCATGATTCCTCTCTCGAAAATGCTCGCTACGATTAATATTTGAGTTCATAGAAACTATTATATACTAGATACCTTTCTAGTGAATATCACATGTGGGACTATTCACTCTACTTTAGGGTATTACATTTTGGGCATATATCTAGTCGAGGTCCAATAGAAAGATAGGGTAGTCGATTTAATGTCAACTCAATAGGAGAAGGTTCTAAGATTTTGCTTGAGACAACCTTCTTAGATAGGCTTAGACTTAAAATCCTGAAATCAGATGAAAGATATATATAGAGGAGACCCAAGAAGAAATTAAATCATGTCACAGACTCCTAGTATAGAGTCTACAGACAATGAAGTTGTACTATTAATCATCATTGAATTTAAAATGTTTAAACCATTATTCTCAATATGGTGGTTTGTTTATCAATGCCAGAATCACAAAAATCAAGTCTTTTTCTGTCGATGAGGATTTGTAATATATTATCAAGTCTTCACAGCCCAGGTGGAATACAGTCACAGATTTTATAAGAAAAAATGAGAGGAAAAGGAGGTACTGATTTCCTTCCACATACTTTATCTACAGAAGAAACTTATTTCCATGCAATTAAGTACTGAAAGTTGCTGCTTTCCATTAAGCATAGAGATGACAGATCATTGTTATTTAAGAGCTTGGTCAACTAGAGATTGCTCACCCAATCCCTGACCCTATTAAAATGGTCATTACTGAATCTTTGGTCTGCAAAGATAACAGTTCCTAAATTCTAGAAACCAAAATACTCAATTCAATAAGTCAAATAGTAATATACATGCAAACTTTGAAATGCAAAAGAAAAATAAATTACACAAGAATGCCTTGCATAATACAATTAAATATGAGTCAATTAGACAATAATTTAAATCATTATCCCTTGGCTATTGAAGATCATATGAATGAAAGAGCTCTCTTGTGATTGGAATCATCGGAACATCAAACTGCAAAATAATGCCACATTATTCTTAAACTCATAATTCAAACTCATAATCATTAATCATGAGCCATGTAATTTTTCACCAGGTGAAATTAACCACCAGACCTTCAGAAAGATCCTAAAATGCAACAGAATATAAGACATAAAGTCTGGTTTTTCTAACAATTAAATTTAACTAATGCTAGTTCCTCTAGAATTGAGCCTTTGGATAGTAACATAAGTCTCCAAATCACTGGTCATTAGACCTTAGTGTACCACTTTAAATTCCAACTCTGAATCTAAATCTTGCTTAGATAGAAACATATATCCTTGAGGTCCTTAAAAAAAAAACATGCATTCATATCATCTAGAGAACTTGGACATCTTCATTGTGGTGTACAACATAGTTGATCCATAAAAAATAAGATGATGAGATCCAATTGCATAGACCATATATCAGATAGGGAGGATATCTGATCAAGATAAGTGCATAAAGATGGAGGAGGACAGGGTTCAAGAAACCTAGTTCCCATTTCTCAGTCAAACAAGGTTCTAAATGGCAGGACACTTGGTTCTCAAGGGGTTCCATAAGGGATGTCAGAAGTTGCACAACATAAAATCCATGTCAGATCACTTAGCACATAAATTAGCATGTATATTTTAAGAAGTTCCAGAACATAATATTGAGTACCATAAACAGAATTTAGGACACTTGGCTTGAGGTATTTAGGACACTTCGCAACCAGAGAAGTAAACACTCTAGGACACTTAGCAATCAAAGAAGTTAGAGCTCAAATGCACTTATCTTTATGTATTGTATTTTGAGAGAGAGAGAGAGAGAGAGAGAGAGAGAGAGAGAGAGAGAGAGAGATTGTCTGATAAATTATATTCGCTTGAACCAACTTGTATCTAATAAAATCATAACAGGCAATAACATTATAAATGGAGCTATTATTATTTCAAAAAAGTAGAAAAACAATGCAAAATATAATACGAGCAATGCAAGCAACAAAAGAAATCATTCCACTTCCATTGTAATTAAGAAAAGCATATGGAAGGACATCATTCTATGGGGTTCATCACAAATAAGAGAGGGAGATAATAATAGAAAACATAGAGCAGTGTGCCTTTTTCTCCTCAAATAATGATAATCATATCTCTGTGAAACAAGTAATGCCAAAGAGGAGAAAGAAAATGAACATGAATAAGACAAATGCCATAGGTCCCCCCCCCCCCCCCCCCCCCCAAAAAAAAAAAAAAAAAAAAAAACCATTTGTAAGACACAGCGGTCAGCAGATTCTCATTTCCATATTTCTCATCTAATTTTAATGTGTATTATTCACAGAACATGAAAATTCTACATGCTATATACTTCAGAACAATCAAAATGCATTTCACCCGCACCCCATGGCACATATACGCATCAGTTTATGTTCTACAAACAAAAGAATAACTAGTAGAAGAGTAAATTAAATAAAAGGAGAACATATGCCAGCTAGTAAAGCTACTAATGCTAATTGTACTTATTAAAGAAGTCAACTTTAATGGTAGAGTAGTTAAGTTAGAATCTTCGACATCATTCTTCTGAAGAGTGTAAATCCCATACCTTCATTGTATGCCTGGAAGATATGCGAATATCCCATTTGCAACAGGATGAAAAGTTGCAGGTTTCTCAATATTTGTGCCAACAACTTCTGTCTTCATTGGTTTCCCATCAAGCTGCACATTGTTGTATCTCTAAACAAATGCTAGGGCATGATCCCTCCTCAAGAAGACAACTTCAGTCGTTCCCTTAAATTACTAGAATTTATAAAGAAACTTGATATGGTTAATAAACAAAAAAAACTGGAGGAAAGCTTAATAACCTACCTTTGATCTTCCACTCCTATCATAATGTATCGAGTATCGTTTGATATCACCAACCTCTGAAAAGTGTTCCTGTGAAAAAAATCGTTGAATACGAGACATTAAAGAAACATAAAGAATGCCTCTGAGAAACTTCACATTAATCAATGCAATAAAAGTAATTACAAGAATAGGATCCAGCAGATGTCTGGTGCGGGAAAGGATATGCAAGGTCATTGCATTATAAAGTGTGACAAACAATTAACAAGATATATATATTTTTTTATTTCTGTCCACAATTGCCATAGTTACTTACCATTCTTCTTCATTATTTCCTTAGGTAAAAAGGACGAGTTCAACAAAGATGTCTGACTATTTAACATCTAATAGAACACCCATATCATGAAATCCAGAAACACAATAATCAATGAGGAATGAGAAAGGGTATCACCCAAGTTCAACTATAGGAAACCAGAATTTATTTTTTACCAAGAGAAAAACATGAACCCACTCAACCTAAACTTAGGGGAAATATTCATGAGAAATATTTGGCATGAAATCGCCTTATATGTCTTATCTATTTAAACGGCGATATTGATGTAAGAACATTCCATATTTTTCAAAAGTATATTTTGAAATCTTTTACTTTGTTACATAAGATCATCAAGTATGTTTTGTTAAGAAAACATGAGTAGCCCTGCTGAACCAAACAAATAAATAAACAAACAAAATTCACACTGAAAGTCTGAGCTTTCCCATTGTCAACCAGAGCTATGATGCTAGTTGCCTTAAAGTTTACTATTCTCAATCATCATGTCAAAAAAATAAAAAAATCTTTTGTCTCTGACATATGATGTTTCTATATTATCAAATATATCTTCATCATCTGCACCATAACACAACACATAACTGTGGACAAATATTTAGCATTTATCGTCGTGTTGAGAGTTATCATCGTTCGACACACCAATACACCATAGTCCAAATTTGAGATGTAAAGCTTCGTCCCCGTCTCAATAGAAGAAACCCTCGGCATCGGAGCCGAAAAAGCCGCGATCTGATCCCTGTAGACACCATAATCGGCCGCCTAGATCCGATAACGACACGATGTAAGAAAACCCGAGCATCCAGACATAGCGAGAGAAAAAAGCCGACAGCATTCCCTTTGAGATCGAGATCGGTGTATGAGTGACTGAGGAAACCCGAACCCTTATTTCTTTTTGGGGAGGGTTTCTTTTATTTTTTACCTTTGGCATCGAGTCAGCAACAGTTCCAGAGCGCTCGATATGGCTAGGGTTTTTGATGAGAGGAGAAGTAAGATGGCTGGGGTTTTGAGAAGACGCGGAGAGAGCAAAAGAGACAAGAGGGAAAGGGCCATTGAATGTAATAAGAATAGTCTTTCTGTGGTAAATTAATTTAGTATTACTTATAAAATTATTCGGGATAACCTTAACATCTGGTGTCGTGGTGTAGTTGGTTATCACGTCAGTCTAACACACTGAAGGTCTCTCCGGTTCAAGTCCGGGCGACGCCAAACATTACTTTTTGCATTTTAACACGTATGAACATTTTCATGTTTATATTTTTTTTTGATAGTTTTGCACAAATTTGTTCTTTTTGGGTATAAAAATTATATATGGATGCACACTGATGAGGATGGCCAATAATTAATAAACTACTTTCTCATGCAGAAATTTATACTTTTGGCTAGCTTATGCAAAAAAATGAATTTGATCACATGCATATGTTTGGGTGCTTGAAACTGTAGTTAAAATCTTAATGTAAATTTGGCTGCGGATCTTTTCTTTTTAATTTTTGCAAGGAATAGGTGATGACTTTAATTTCATTAAGATTGTTGATGCGATTTGTTGATGATCTATCATCGATCAAATAAATAGAGGAACACCATGTGGAAGACTCGGCAGCGGAAGCGGAAGTGTAAAAGATCTACCACTAGTAAGCAATCACCACACAACCAAGAAACATAAGATTTAATGTGGTTCGAAAATGTGCATACGTCCACGGGGAGGAGGGGAGAAATATTTATTGAAGAAAATATAAGAGTTATAATTAGATCTCTCTCATAACTCTCAATAGTGAAATTCTAGAATTTTTCTTGAATTCTTGACACACCTTTAAAAGACCACTCCTGAGGGGTTTATATAGGCACCTGGGATGATCCTAGTCCAACACGAACTCAAATCAGCACCTCCTTAGAGAAATAGGAAACATATATTCAAACCAAAACATGAGACAGATCCGTATTAGGAAACTGCCAAAAAATCTGAATTCTTCTCCAATGAATATGAGGCACTCCAAATACTAACAATCTCCACCTTGACTCATGTTCATGGAGTCCCTTCGTAGAAATTGGCATCTGCTTCATTCGTCTTCCTTTCTCCCATCTTTTGTGACTTCACATGGCTCCCTCCCAAAAGCTCGTTCGCCATTTTACCTTTGGAGAACCTTGATGAAGTTCAGAGATGCTCTGAACTTCTCTACCTGGATGGTCTTCGTCATCATATCTGTTGAATTTTTCTTCGTGCTGATCTTTATCAAATCATCACCTTATCATCCACGACCCACTGACATATATTGTGATACCTCACATCAATGTGTTTCATCCGCTTGTGATACTTGTGATCCTTAGCGAGATAAATCGCACTCTGGTTGTCGGAATGAACCCGAACTGAATCCTGTATGATACTAAACGTCTCAACCAATCCTCTCAATCACAAAACTTTCTTCGACGCCTCAACTGTGGCCATGTACTCCGCTTCTGTCATTGAAAGAGCAATTGTATCTTGCAACTCTATCTTCCAACTAATGACGCACTCAGCTACTGTGAACACATAGCCCATCGTAGATCTTCGCTGATCAATATCTCCTGCATAATATGCATCAACATAGCCTTGTAGTAACCTAGGCTTCTCCGTTTTTAATCTTTGAAACACCAAGCCTAGTCTCGCAATCCCTCGCAGATATCAAGTACCCACTTCACTGCTTCTCAATATTGCTTTCTTGGATTTGACATGAACCAACTTACTATACTAATTGCATATTCTAAGTCAGGCCTAGTGCAGACCATAGCATACATGAGTGATCCCACCACACTAGCATATGGTACTCGAGACATCTTTTCCTCCTCTACCGGTGATTGTGGATACTGCTTAGAATATAATTTGAAGTGACTTGCCAAAGGAGTGGTGACTGGTCTTTCTTCTGCCATGTTGAATCTCTCCAACACCTTGAGAACATAGTTTTTCTGGGATAGCCAAAGTCTGCCTGAGCCTCTGTCTCGAGAGATCTCCATACCTAAGATCTTCTTAGATTCTCCTAAATCTTTCATGTTAAATTTCTTCTTGAGCTTAGCTTTAAGCTTCTGAACATGTGTCTTGTTTCTCGTAACAATCAGCATATCATCTGTTGGCCCAGAGGCCTTCCACTCTAGTTTTGATGATGATTAACTCATGTAGTTATAGTTTACTAATAATCTTGTGATATTTAGTTTCAGATATTTAATCAAAATATTAGTAGGTGATTAGCTTCAACAAAGGTGTTTTGGAGCTTTCACATGGTGATTCAAGAGCTTGAGCGTCAAAGTTCATATCTAGCACTCGGTTGGAGTCAAGCTCGGTGAATCGCCTTTGGATCGAGTCAACTTGGAGACGGCGTTCTACAAGAAGGCTTCGGTTTGTTTTAGTATAGTTTGTTTAGATCCATTGTGAAAATTAGATAGTGTGATATGCTCAAGTTCACAACACATACACTTGTTTTAAGTTTCATGTTTATTGGTTTTGGTTTTCGGTTTAACCGATCTTGGTTTTCATGAATAGATAGAATCAAAACAAGTTTACATGGTTTAATGTATATTAGATTTGATCTATATACATCCACGTTTCACATACTTAGAAAAACTTATTTTGATACACTATTCATGTGTTTGGAGTTTTGTATTTAGACAAAACTTATTTTTGGATTTAATGTCAAAAATATAGATATAATACCTTTCATGTATATTGGAATCTATCCATATACTATATGCTTCAAAGTTGTTTAAATATCATGTTTTTGTATTTACATGTGTTTTGAAAAAATCAGATTTCCATTTCAAAATTCTATTTTGGAAAATACAGAATTTGGTTTAAGGCAAAATTTTCAAGTCACAAAAATGGTTCTAAATGTTTGTAACATGATTTGATTTTTACTCAAACATGTTTGTATTTCAAAGATAGAACATGAACTGATTTTTGTGAAATTTATGTGATTTTATGGGATTTAATTAAGGATAAAAACCCAAGTTTTTAAGTCCCATAGTTGCCAGGCTGGCTGACTGCCAGTCGACCGGACCGGTCGACTGTAGCAGTGGTCGGTCGGCCGGGCCGGTCAACCGACATGCACAAGCGTGCACGCAGCCTAGCTGGGGAGGCCGGTCGACCGACCCGGTCGACCGCTAGAGAGCTCTGCTCTCTGGAAAAGCCTCCGGTCGACCGCTAGAGAGCTCTGCTCTCTGGAAAAGTCTCTGGTCGACCGGGCGGTCGACCGGACAGAGAGTCTGCTCTCTGTTTTCAGCTCGGTCGACCGGCGGTCGACCGGCCAGAGAGCAGTTGCTCTCTGGATCTGGCACGGTCGACCGGGCGGGCGAGCGGAGGGCTCAACGGTCAAATTTTTGACCGTTGACCGGTCGACCGGAAGGGCAAACTGGCCCTTTTTAGCTGCCAACGGGCAGATTTTCAAATGGGTTATAAATACCCCATTTGAGTTAGTTTTCCAAAAACAATTTCAAGAGTAAAATTTCTTCCATTTACAAGTGTTTTAATACAAGTTTTCAAAAGAGTTTTTAAGCTTAAAGATTTGATCTTTATTTGTTTTTCAAGGGTTGGAAAAATCAAAGAAAAATAGAGATTTGGGATCTTTGTTTTGTTCTTCATTTCTATCAAATTCTAATTGATTTCTCAAGAATTTTTCTTTGTGTTTTGATTTCCAAACACCTTGATTTCTCACACTTGAGCTTATCATTCTATCCTATCTATAGGATCATTGTTTTGTGGGAAAAGAAGTTGTTTGTGGTCTTTGTGATCACCAAGTTATAAACCTTCCATCTTTGTGATATCCTTCTAGTGAGAGGTGATTGAGTTGTTATCCCTCAAGTGTGTGGTGATTGTGGAAGTGTATTTGGCTCCCTCTAGTGAGAGGTGGAGATTGTGTTGGAATCTCTCAAGTGTGAGGTGATTGATTTCTTGTTTGGCTAAGTGCCTATCCCTCTAAGTGTAGAGGTGATTTGAGTTGTGTCTTACCTCTAAGTGTAGAGGTTGTATTTGTTGGAGAGAGGAGTTGTGTACTCCCAATTGTATTTGCCCCAAATCCTCAGTGGAGGTTCCCTGTGTGGGAAGTCCTATGTGGACGAGTTAGTAGAAATCCTTCTGTGTGAAGGCGGGGACGTAGAGCTGTGTGCTCGAACCTCGAAACATATCTTGGTGTTTGTGTTTGATTCACTTTCTCTAACTCTCTCTCTTACATTTGTGCATTGATTCATATTGTCATATCATATACATGCTTATGTTGATTGTGTGTGCCCATACTTGTGTTTAACCAAGAGAGCTTTACATAGCACCTCAACTCTTATTTAGAGGAATTCAGAGGAGTTAGTGCAGAGCCCTTCACCGGGAATTCGGCTACACTCGTTGGTTACACTAAGTGTGTTGCATTAAGTTTTTAATTCCGCATTATTGTTCATTAGATTAGCCGTACACCTATTCACCCCCTCTAGGTGTTATTTCAATTGGTATCAGAGCCTACGGTCCTGATATTAGGTTTAACCACCTAGGAGTGTAATCTTGGTTTTGCTAATCTATCATTTGCATTTGCACACATATAGTTTGCACTCATGGATGTCCCTCCCATGTTTGATATCTATAAAATTGATATATGGAAGGTTCTAATGAGTTTTCATTTAAAAGCTATAGGTTATAAAGTTTACCTTGCCATTACCAAGGAATCCTATCTTAGTGATAGCAAGCATATAGAGGCCAATGCACTAGCCCTAAAGGCACTTAGAGCATCTCTTAGTAAAGAATATTTACATGTATTTTCTCATTATGATTCCGCTTTTGCAGTGTGGAACATTTTGACATCTCTCGAGCTACAAACGCTTATCAATAAGAAGAGAAAATCTAGTCGAGACGAGTCTGACCTACGTTGCTTCATGATCCAAGGGAATGACTCCCTTGAGGTACATTCGGATACTCAACTAGATGATAGTACTAGTTCTTATTGTAATGAGTGTATGGATGCACATGCCTTAAATAATGAACTAGCTAAAAATTGTGAAAATTTGATTTCAAAATATAAACTTTTGAAAAAGGATAGCTTTGGATTAAAAGAAGAAAATAAAAATTTATCTTCTAGACTTGAGATTGCTTTGCAAGAAAGGGATGAGATTCAAGTGAACGTGACTCACTTAAATCCCAACTTGATCTTGCTCTAAATGGAAACAAGATTTTGAAAAATAAAAATGATTGTGAAAATGTTTTGAAGAAAAATGAGATTTTAACTTCAAAACTTGATTTTGTCTTAAAAGAGAATGAATCTTTGAAAAACAAAATTGCTTCTATTTCAAAGGATTTGGATTTGATTTCTAAAGAAATGTTTCTTTGAAAATAATATGGATTCACATATTTGCCATACTAGTGTAGCTTCATCATCTAGCATACCTATTGCATGCACCTCTTCTTCCATGATTGAAAATGATATTTGTATGCTTAAGAAAAGTGTGGATTATTTGGGCTCTACTTTGAGCCATTGTGCCATGAACCATACACGCTTGGAATCTATGTTTCAAAAAAAATAAGTTCCTTCTATGCATGCACACAAACCACGGCATACACATGCTCCTCACGTTCACACCCATCACACAATGTATGCTCATGTGTACACATGTACACATTGTGGACGTAAGGGCCACCTTGCTAAATTTTGTTATGATAGGATATATGATTACAATTTAGCATATAAATTTGTTTGGGGTTAGAAAAGGAGCTAACCCCTATGGACCCAAAAAAGTATGGGTACCAAAGACCACTCCTATTTTATTTGATGTAGGTGTGGGCTCTCACATGACGTGAGAGTGATGGTGCCTTGAGGTGGATGCGTTCCGAGCTTAACGGAGACAATTTTGGATGCATCACTTTTAAGGGGAGTTTGGTGGGAGGACCACCTTGGTTTGGAGCCTAGAGAGTTACCCTCATGGTTTTGGTAACGATCTCTTACTCCCATTTATGTTTGCATACTTTTAGATCATTCATTTGTAGCATGTCTTGTTTTAATGCTCATTGTGTCATATGCCGTGCTTATTAGACCATTGACATACATATATAGTATGTGAGATCACCTATGTTTATATGGACCCATATTTTGTGTTCTCTCTATAGTTTAGCTATTATGTATATCATAGATCTAATGCATGTGCATTTACATAATGATCATATAAGTTTTGTTTTGATTTCTATGCTTCATGTTTTGATTACATGTTTAGATGTTAGTTTTCATTAAAACTTGGATATATACTTGTACAACTAGTGAGCCACAAATAGATTATATATGTTTGTGCTTGAATGCTCATTTGTACCCATTAGATGTACTAGTATAGCCTAGTTTTGATGATTCATGCATTTTTGACTTGTATTCTCTATTTTTGGACATGTTTTTCATGTTTATGTTAAACTTCATGTATATGTCTATTTTGCCTAAACTATTAGTTATACATATACATCCTTGAGCCACTTGCCTTCATGCATATACTTTTGTGGACTCGTTCATGTTTGGATATGTATGTATACTTAAGTTTGTACAAGACATACATATGCCTTGAAGATTAAATTATTTTGATGAAAATTAGATTTTCTTGATTTTCATGTTTTAAGGAATTTCATATTAAGCTTGATTGCCTATTTTCATGATGATGTGTTTCACATAACTCTTATACACTCACCTTATTTAAAGTTTTCTCATAATTTTATTTTCATGAGTATGATTTGTGCCTTATAGATTTTGAGTGTTGATCATGTGACTTACATGTTTTTCATGAAATATATTTTTTTTTATTCCTTACTTGAAGAATTTCGTGCTAGTTTTCAAATTTTTCATATAACTAGTTACGGTATTCTTCATATGGTAGAGTTTTCAAATGTGTTATAATATATTCAAATTTATTTTTGAAAACCCCTACCCATCAAAGGGCGGTTGGTTGGGCGACCATACCTTGTATGCTCATTATTGAAAATCTATTTAAAACATGTGCATGAAATGGGTGGTAGGAAGTATGAGTTATACACTTGATTCTCATTATAGTTTCAATTGATATCATTGTATCTTTTCAATTGGTATCACTATTTTTGTATACTCATATATGATTTTATATATGTATGCTTAAACTTTAAATAGTATCAATTTCGATTGATATTCAATTTTTCATACATATATATGTATTTATGTTTTGATTGTGCTTACTATATCTTTATATCTTTGAGCACAAATTTGGTTATGATAAGCTTGATTTAGTCCTTAATGATAATTATTTAAATTGGTATCTTATACAAGCTTATGCATCATTTTGTTTGGTATTTCATAAAGGGGAGAAAGTTCATATTTAACCTTTCAATTAGTTTTGTTTACATTTGGTATCTTACTCCCACACTTTATGTTGAAAATGTTTGAAAAATGATATTGATTTTTTTTGGTATCATACACTCCTAATGAAAAATACTTTCAATGGTATTTTCAATTGGCATTTGTTTCATTTTCAATATTGGTATAAAAAATATTAAATTGATATTATTCTTTATTTGGTATCAAGATTACCTATATGTTTCTGTTTATTTTCTATTGGTATCTTAAATTGATATCATAATGTTTCTTTGTATACCTTCATGCTAAATTGATATATCTTTCAATTGGTATCTTTTATTTGTACCCCTTTGTTGATTTTTTGTTTCTGACAGAAAGGGCGAGAACATTTTTTTTCTTTAACCCCTTTGTTGATGATTGACAAAAAGGGGAGAAGTATTTTAGTACATATGCATGTTTAAAGTTTTTATTAAAAACATTTGTTTTATATTTTGTTGATATTGGTTTGTTAATGGTATCAAAAGATATTGGTATCAAGAGCATAGATATTATTGGTAAATATTATTGATATCAAGAACATATTTTGTTATTTTGTTTTGTTGGTATCAAGAGCTTTTATTGAAATTTTTATTGGTATCAAGAGTAATTCTTTTAGAACATGTTTATTTTAAAATTTGGTATCAAGAGCATGTTTATTTCATTGTTTTATGCATGGTTATGCATATTCATTTTTAACATTCATTGCATATCTTATTGTTTATTGCTATGCATGAGTTAAGGGGGAGCTTCTGTGAAGCTTAACTTTAATCCATGCATATATAACTTCATGAGTTTTGTCATCATCAAAAAGGGGGAGATTGTTGGCCCAGAGTCCTTCCACTCTAGTTTTGATGATGATTAACTCATGTAGTTATAGTTTACTAATAATCTTGTGATATTTAGTTTCAGATATTTAATCAAGATATTAGTAGGTGATTAGTTTCAACAAAGGTGTTTTGGAGCTTTCACATGGTGGTTCAAGAGCTCGAGTGTCAAAGTGCATATCTAGCACTCGGTTGGAGTCAAGCTCGGTGAATCGCCTTTGGATCGAGTCAACTTGGAGACGACGTTCTATAAGAAGGCTTCGGTTTGTTTTAGTATAGTTTGTTTAGATCCATTGTGAAGATTAGATAGTGTGATATGCTCAAGTTCACAACACACACACTTGTTTTAAGTTTCATATTTATTGTTTTGATTTTCAGTTTAACCGATCTTGATTTTCATGAATAGATAGAATCAAAACAAGTTTACATGGTTTAATGTATATTAGATTTGATCTATATACATCCACGTTTCACATACTTAGAAAAACTTATTTTGATACACTATTCATGTGTTTGGAGTTTTGTATTTAGACAAAACTTATTTTTGGATTTAATGTCAAAAACATAGATATAATACCTTTCATGTATATTGGATTCTATCCATATACTATATGCTTCAAAGTTGTTTAAATATCATGTTTTTTATTTACATGTGTTTTGGAAAAATCGGATTTCCATTTCCAAATTCTATTTTTGGAAAATACAGAATTTGGTTTAAGGCAACTTTTTTAAGTCACAAAAATGGTTCTAAATGTTTGTAACATGATTTGATTTTTACTCAAACATGTTTGTATTTCAAAGATATAACATGAACTGATTTTTGTGAAATTTATGTGATTTTATGGGATTTAATTAAGGATAAAAACCCAAGTTTTTAAGTCCCATAGTTACCAGGCTGGCTAACTGCCGGTCGACCGGACCGGTCGACCGTAGCAGTGGTCGGTCGACCGGGCCGGTCGACCGACGTGCACAAGCGTGCACGCAGCCTAGCTGGGGAGGCCGGTCGACCGACCCGGTCGACCGTCAGAGAGCTCTGCTCTCTGGAAAAGCCTCCGGTCGACCGGGGCGGTCGACCGGGCAGAGAGTCTGCTCTCTGTTTCCAGAGCAGTCGACCGGGCGGTCGACCGGCCAGAGAGCAGTTGCTCTCTGGATCTGGCATGGTCGACCGGGCGGTCGACCGGAGGGCTCAACGGTCAAAATTTTGACCGTTGGCCGGTCGACCGGCCGGTCGTCCGAAGGGCAAACTGGCCCTTTTCAGCTGCCAACGGGCAGATTTTCAAATGCGTTATAAATACCCCATTTGAGTTAGTTTTTCAAAAACAATTTCAAGAGGAAAATTTCTCCCATTTATAAGTGTTTTAATACAAGTTTTCAAAAGAGTTTTTAAGCTTAAAGATTTGATCTTTATTTGCTTTTCAAGGGTTGGAAAAATCAAAGAAAAATAGAGATTTGGGATCTTTGTTTTGTTCTTCATTTCTATCAAATTCTAATTGATTTCCCAAGTATTTTTCTTTGTGTTTTGATTTTCAAACACCTTGATTTCTCACACTTGAGCTTATCATTCTATCCTATCTATAGGATCATTAGTTTGTGGGAAAAGAAGTTGTTTGTGGTATTTGTGATCACCAAGTTGTAAACATTCCATCTTTGTGATATCCCTCTATTGAGAGGTGATTGAGTTGTTATCCCTCAAGTGTGTGGTGATTGTGGAAGTGTATTTGGCTCCCTCTAGTGAGAGGTGAAGATTGTGTTGGAATCCCTCAAGTGTGAGGTGATTGATTTGTTGTTTGGCTAAGTGCTTATTCCTCTAAGTGTAGAGGTGATTTGAGTTGTGCCTTGCCTCTAAGTGTAGAGGTTGCATTTGTTGGAGAGAGGAGTTGTGTACTCCCAATTGTATTTGCCCCAAATCCTCAGTGGAGGTTCCCTGTATGGGAAGTCCTGTGTGGACGAGTTAGTGGAAATCCTTCTGTGTGAAGGCGGGGACGTAGAGCTGTGTGCTCGAACCTCGAAACATATCTTGGTGTTTGCGTTTGATCCACTTTCTCTAACTCTCTCTCTTACATTTGTGCATTGATTCATATTGTCATATCATATACATGCTTGTGTTGATTGTGTGTGCCCATACTTGTGCTTAACCAAGAGAGCTTTACATAGCACCTCAACTCTTATTTAGAGGAATTCAGAGGAGTTAGTCCAGAGCCCTTCACCGGGAATTCGGCTACACTCGTTGGTTACACTAAGTGTGTTGCATTAAGTTTTTAATTCTGCATTATTGTTTATTAGATTAGCCGTACACCTATTCACCCCCCTCTAGGTGTTCTTTCATCATCCACATATAACAACAAATATGTCGGATCATCACTTTGCTTAAAATAGACACAACTTCATACTCACATTAGTTGTATTTGGCCTTGATCATGAAAGAGTCGAACTGTTTGTACCACCGCCTGGGAGACTGTTTAAGTCCATAGAGAAACTTCTTTATCTTCCTGAATATAACCTTCACGGTGTTTCATGTATATCTTCTCCTCCAGCTCACCGTGCAGAAACGCTGTTTTGACGTCCATCCGCTATAACTCTAGATCAAACTGAACAACTATCACAAATAACATCTGAATAGATGTATGCTTGACTACAGGAGAGAAAATCTCATTGTAGTCAATACCCTCCTTCTGAGCATATCTTTTGGCAACTAACCTTGTCTTGTATTACTTATTGTGCTTCTTGCTGTAACATATTGTCTTGGAGTACTTTGGAAGATCGACTAATGTCCATATTTGATTTCTATCGAAAGACTCCATCTCTTACTCCATGGCTATAATCCACTTGCCGTGGTTATCTGCCTCGATCGCTTTCCTGCAACTGTTAGGTTCTCCTGTTTCTGTTACTAATACGAAAGAGACATGATCTTCGTCCCAACCATACCTTATTGGTGGCACCGTAACTCTGACTGACCGCCTCAAAGATCTAGGTTGCTCTTGAGTAGCCTCCTGTTTGTCTCCATCTGAATCTGAGGAGTCCTCTTCTGACACTTCAGCCTTTTAAGGCCATCTGAGAACTCGACTCCCTTTTCCTGAGTGTCTGCTGTCGAATTGTCTGAAGCTCCGCCTTGCGCTTTATCCTCCGTCTCTGACTTTTCTCGCAACATTGAATTTTCGTCAAAGACCACATCTCTGCTGGTAAAGGCGCTCCTTTTCTCGGGATCCCAAAGTCTGAAACCCTTGACTCCTTTGGTGAACCCGATGAAGATGCACTTCTTAGACTTGGACTCCAGTTTGTTTCTTTTCTGACTATCAACCAAACTATATGCCGGGCAACCGAAAATTCGTAAGGCTGAATAGTTTACAGATACTCCTCACCATATCTTCTCTGGGATCTGAAGATCAATAGTTGTTAATGGTGACATGTTTACCAAGTAACTCGCATGATTCACTACCTCTGCCCAAAATCCTTCTAACATGTCAGCATGTAATCCGATACTGCGAACACGTTCTGTAAGTGTCCGATTCATGTGCTCTGCTACTCGTTTTGTTATGGTCACCTTGAAATACTTAGCTGGTGTTTGATGCTCTTACTTGCTAAGTAGTCTTTGAATTCTTTGGAGGTGTACTCGCCTCCATTATCGGACCTCAAGACTTTCACCTTCCACCCCGTCTGATTTTCCACCAGAGTTTTTCACTCCTTGAATTTCTGAAATACTTCTGATTTCTGCTTCAAGATGTATACCCAAACTTTTCTTGAAAAATTATCTATAAAAGTAACATAGTACGTAGCACCTCCAATGGATGCTACTGGCGAAGGCCCCCACACATCCGTGTGTATGAGATCTAGCAAGCCCTTTGTTTTATGATGAGATGTAGAGAAAACCGCTCTATGTTGCCTACTCATAATGCAAAATTTACAAAGATTAAGTTTGCAATATTTGATACCTGGTAGAGCATTCCTTTTGTGTAAGACTTGAAGACCTTGCTCGCTCATGTGTCCAAGACGCATGTGCCAAAGTCTTGTAGTATCCTCCTTCTCTGTTGCTGCTGAAGCATCACCAATAATAATGCTTCTTATCAACTTGTACAAGTTTGCTGTTCGTTCTCCTTTGAGAAGCATCATAGAGCCTTTACTAACTTTGATTGCTCTATCTGCACCAGAAAACTTGCACCGACGAGCTTCCAAAGCTCCCAACGAGAGAAGATTATTTTTTAAATTCAGAACGTATCGAACGTTCGTGAGGGTTCGAACCTGTTCATCAAACATCCTCGTACGAATATTTTCGATGCCAACAGTCTTACACACGATGTTGTTTTCCATCAGGGTAGAGCTTCCATCATAAGGCTTGTAAGTACTGAACCACTCCTTTTTTGGGCACATGTGATATGTGCATCCCGAGTCAAGTAACCAAGCATCTAAGTATTTACCTTTTCCTGACTCAGCTGTGAAGACATCACATGAATCCTCATCTGCTTCTTCGATAATCCCACCTTGATCTGACTTTCCATTGGTATTAGCCCCATCAGAATCTTTGTCGCCTTTCCTCTTCTGCATCTCCTTGTATTTCATACAATTTTCTTGATGTGCCCTGGTTTCTTGCAAAAGTAGCAAGAGAAACTGCTAGAAGCCTTTGAATCCCTTTTGGGTCCCATACTTTTTGATATTCCCATCTGACCTTTGACAAACAATCCTGAGGCATCCTCTGTAGAATCTATCTTCTTCATCAGCTCGTTATTTTAGAGCATCTGCCTGACATCTTCTAACTCTAAGGTCTCAGTACCATACATGATGGTGGTCGTCAAGTGGTCATAACTTGATGAAAGAGAAGAGAGTAACAGAAGAGCTTTGTCTTCTTCTTCTAGCTTAACCTCTAGAGCTAACAAGTAGCTTAAAATTCTATTAAAAGCATTGAGATGTTGTAGAATAGGCGAACCTTCCTTCATCCGAAGGCTGTATAACTGCTTCTTCATAAATAGCTTGTTCGACAAACTCTTCGTCATGTAAAGGCTCTTCAGCCAATACCAAAGACCAGCAGTTATCTCCTCGTTCATCAGGTTGTAGAGGACCTCATCTGATAGGCACAATATGATTGTCACCTTTGCGCGGAAGTCGATGTCGTTCCCCTGATCATCCTCCATCTTTGATGGCTTCTTCTCAATACAAAGTAGGGCATTGTGTGTGCCCTCCTTCACGAGCAACGATGTTACTCGCATCTTTCACAATAGGAAGTTGGACATCCCGTCGAATTTCTCTACCTCGAACTTGGTTTGTTGGCCCAAAGGCCTATCACCCTAGTTTTGATGATGATCAACTCATGAAGTTATGTTTACTAATGATCTTGTGTTTAATTAGTGACAGATTCATTATCAAGATCTTAGTAGGTGCATAGCTCAACAAAGGACAAAATATCAAGATTTGGAGCTAGCACGGTGTGATCCAAGGAGCTTTTGGATCAAGCTTGGACCAAGTCAAGAAGATGAGAAGCCTTCAAGTGAAGACTTCAAGAAGATGAAGACTTGTGTCTAGGTATAAGGTTTAGTTTTTGTTTTTAGTTAAAAATGTAAAGGATAGATAGTTGGTGGATTGCTCAAGTATACCATGCACACACACTCTTGATTTACTTGTCTTTTCATAAAAGATTTTTATGTTTAGAAAAGAATTTTTATTTAGTAAAAGATTTTCTTTGTGACAAAATATTGTTTTGGTTCTTGGTATTCAAAGTTATATGTTTCAACCAAAACCTAATTTAGAGCTTTATGACAAAAACATAGATATTACATTATGATTGTGTAGTGGATCATATCCATACACACTATGCTTTAAAATGAAATCAAATATCTTGTTTTTATATTTTGTGAAGTTATGAAAACCAAGTTTGAAAAATACATGTTTTGATTTTTGATAAAATTTGCAAGACGCTGAAATGATATGAATATGTTGATATATGTCTTAAAATTTTATCACAAGTTTGGTTTTCAATATAGAATATTAAAACAAGTTTATGGAATTTTTATAAGTGTTAAAAGTTTTTAAAAATATTTTTAAACCAATTTTCCAGACCTGGAACTGGCTGACAGGCCGGTCCGGTCGACCGAGCGGTCGACCGCACCATGGCCGGTCGACCCACGGTCGACCGACGTGCACAGACTTGTGCATGTCTGTGCAGCACAGTGGTCCGGTCGACCGGACGGTCGACCGCTGCAGAGAGTTCTGCTCTCGGGTTTTCTGGGTCGACCGGGCGGTCGACCGGAGGCTTCAACGGTCGGATTTTCGACCGTTGGCGGTCGACCGGGCGGTCGACCGGCAGCTCTGACAGACCCCAACGGTCATATTTTTCTGACCTCTATAAAAGGGGGTTTGGTCATTGTTTTGAGCCAAGATTTTTGGAGATTTCTAAGCCAGTTTTTCCCATCCTTTTAACAGAGTTTTCTCCACATATTTGAGTGCAAATACTTCCAATCAAAAGGGAAGAATTTATCAAGAGTAATTTAAAGTGTGATTCTTTGAGTTTTTTCCTCCACCTTTCTAATCCTTGATTTTCTCACACCACACTTGTGCATCCATTGTTATATCTATCCTATAGGAGAGTGTTGTAGTGAGAGTTTGTAATTGGTGATCAAAGTGTTGTAGATCACCAAAGATTTCATCCTTGTACTTTGAGGAGACGGGCAAGTGTGCTCGTGGTGGTTTGGAGTTCGGTTGTGAACTCGGTGGTTCGAGGTGCGGCCTCGGCAAGCTTGTGGGGCTTGCGGTGTGTACGGGACTAGGGAGTCCGAGGGCTTGTAGGTGTTGCGGCACCGAGGAGAGATCCATTGGGATCTTGCATAGTGGAAATCCTTCGTGTGTCGAAGGCGGGGATGTAGAGCAAGTGTGTTCGAACCTCGAATCATACCTTTGTGTTTGCGATTGCTTACTCTATCTCTCTCTCTCTCTCTCTCTCTCTCTTTGTCTCTTTTATATCTTGCATTCAATAATTGTCTTTATCATTTACATGCTTGATATATTCCCTTGTGCTCATAATTGCTATACTTGATTGGGATTGTTGTTAACACTAGTATTCAACCAAGAGAGCCAACGCGGCACCTCAACCCATTCAAGGGGAATCTAGAGGAGCTTGTCCAGAGCCCTGCAAAGGGAATTCGGCAACACTCTTGAGTTATACATAAGTATTTAATTAAAAGAAGATTTAATTTGGTCATATTTGTTATAGCTTCCGCATTATTTGCATAATTTACCATTAAGTGACCATTAGATTAGCCATCACCTATTCACCCCCCCTCTAGGTGATTTTCAATTGGTATCAGAGCTTGGTACTCTGATTTGGGTCTAACAACCTAGAGTAAAAGATCCTCATTTTAGGCTAATCACAAGATTTTGTACACACACCATGGACTTCATGTCACCACCCACCTTTAACATTCTTAACATCCAAATTTGGAAGGTTAAGATGTCATTGTACCTCAAGGCCTTAGGCATTCATGTATATCTTGCCACTACTAATAATGCATATTCTTTAGATGGTAAGAATTTTGAGGCTAATGCAAAAGCCCTTCATGCTATCAAGTCAACCCTAAATGATGATTATTTATCTAGGGTTTCTAATGTTGAATCGGCTTTTGTAGTATGGAACATCATCACCTCCCTCGGCGAAAAAGATCTATACTATGCGGGAAGTGACTCGGATGTTCGAAGCGACGCCTCTAACAAGTGCTACATGGTCCAAGGGGATAACCCCCTTGAGGTAACTACCGTATCCGAGGATGAGGACATGTCATATGATGAGCTATCTACTTTTTGTCATCTATTGCTAGAAAAATATGACATGATTAAAAAGGAAAATAAAAATTTGAAAAAGAACATTGATTGCATGCATGTAAAACATGATACATTTAGAAGTAACATTGCATGTTTAGTAAAAGAAAATGAAACTTTGAAAAATGAGAATGTTTCCTTGCTTTCTAAATTAAATGATTTATGTGAAGGAAACACTATTTTGAAAAAGAAAGTTGATTTGGTGGAAAAACAAAAGGAAGTTGTTTTTCAAGAAAATAAATCTTTAAAAAGAAAAATTTGTGAAAAAGAAAAAGATTTTGTTTCACAAAAGAAAAAGAAAAGTGATTCTTTATCTCATCATGCTTTTCATGCCACTACTAATGAGATTAAGAATTTGAAAATAAAATGGATGGTTTGAGTTCAACCTTGAACTCTTGTGCTTTTAATCATTCTAGGTTGGAGTCAATGTTTTCAAAGAAACAAACTCCACACATTCATGCACATCATAACCATGCATTTGCTTATGTTGCACAACATGATCACACTCCTACACATAAGCATACTAAGGTGTACGTATGTACACATTGTGGCCGCAAAGGCCATTTAGCAAAGTTTTGTTATGACAATATTAATTCTCTAAATTTTGCTAATTATAAAAGATTTTGGGTTCCTTACAACAAAGCTAACCCCCGAGGACCCAAGAAAATATGGGTACCAAAACCCCCACCCATTTGCTTTTGATGTAGGTGAGGGCTCTCACAAGACGTGAGAGGATTGGTGCCTTGGTAGTAGATGCACATGGATTGGATGGACACACTTTAGTCGCATCGCTATCAAGGAGCTTTGGTGGGACAACCACCATATTTGGAGCTTTGGAGTTGGTAACACTCTCTAAACTCCTATTTTTATGTACATGCTTTTAATTTCATATATTCATAGCATGTTCATGTTTTATGATTTTTGTGCTTCATGTGGTATTTACATGTTTAGATGTAGAATATGTCAAACTTGCATTATACATATATGGATAGTGAATTACAATTGACTCACATATATTTGAACTTCATGCTCACTTGTATCCACTATATGCATATATATAGACTAGTTTTGATGATTCTCTTTTATCCATGTTTTGCCTTATTTTTATGCCTTACTTCATGTATATGTACTTTAAATTCAAATCTAATAAATATACATGTATACCCATGAGTCTCTTGCCTTCATGCAAACATTATTAATAGACTCTTTTATGTTTGGGATATGTATGTGTATTGTTAGAATTGGATTAATCATACATATACCATGAAGATTAGTGTTTTTGATGAAAAATGATTTTTCGTGCTTTTATTAAAAATGTGTCTTATGATCGTATTGAGCTTCATAGACTATTTTCATAAAAATGCTATTTACATGATCATTTAACACTCACACTTTTGTTAAAAATTATTTTGAGCTTTATAGATCATGAGTGCTTAAATTTTTGTGAATCTAGTGATGTTTTATGAAAAACATAAGATTTGATATATTTGAAGGATCTTTAACTAGTTTTTCAAAAACAATTTATACTAGTTATTTGTTCTTCAAATAATTTTTGAGATTGACACATGATTCTATTTTTCTCAAAATTTGATGCTTCATGATTTGAATATTAGTTTATGTGTTAGTTTTTATCAACACTAGGATTTATACTTGTACATATCATGGGCAACAAATAAATCTATTTATATTTGTGCTTGAATGCTTATTTGAACCCATGAAATGTGCTTGTATTGCTTAGTTTTGATGATACATACATTTTAAACTTGTATTCCCACTTTTTGGATTTGATTTATGAACATGTGTTTTTCATTTCATGTATATGTGTATTTTGCCAAACTTTAAGATATACATGTATACCTCTTGAGTCATTTGCCTTTAATGCAAATCTATTTCTATAGACTCAATTGTGTTTAAGAGATATGTATGTATACTTATTGTTGTCAAAACATACATATATCTTGAAATATAAATTTTGTTTTTAATAATAAAAAATGTGTGATGATTTAAAGGAATATTGAGATTTATTGACATTTCTTTTTGCTTTATTCCTTACTTGAAGGATTTCGTACTAGTTTTAAAACATTTTCATATTAACTAGTGCAATCTCTTCATTTGGTAGAGTTTTTTCAAACTAAGCTTATTTTCAAATCTATTTTTGAAAACCCCTACCATCTATGGGCGGATGGATGGGCGTGTATGCCTTGTAAGCTTAATTGACAAATCTTTTACCTTGTGCATATGAAGGGTGGTAGGTTATGAGTTATACACTTGATCTTATTGTTATGTCAATTGGTATCATTGAATCGTTTCAATTGGTATCAATATGAACTTATTTTGTATATACTCATATTTTGTTTCTTATATATATGTATGTTTCAATTTCACTTGGTATACCCATTTCTCATACATATATATGATTTCCATGTGCTTAACTCACAATTGACTCACATTTTTAAAAGCACAAAGTTTATGATAAATAAAAAAAATTATGTTGATTTGATATCTCAAAATGTGTTTTATTAAGTAAGTTCAAAATTTTAAAGAAAAATTCAAAATGTTTGATTTGTATTTCCTATATGCAAGGAGAGCTTAACATCTCTTCTACATATAGATTCATGTTGAGTATATTATAAATTGAGGAGCTTGACAACTCTTCTTTATATGATATACGTGTGTAGGGGGAGCTTCACATCTCCTCTTATGCATTACATGATATGTGTTATGTGAGTTAGGGCTTGTCATCCCTTCTTCATGTAATGCATATGTGTAGGGAAGCTAACTTAGCGTCTTCCTCTTCATGGATGTATATCGCATATAAATCTTTATTGATTGACTTGTATTACCCCTTCTTGATCTTTTTGTTTTTGACAATAAGGGGGAGAAAAATTTGATTTGCTTTGATTTTACTTTGAACCCTTTGTTGATGATTGACAAAAAGGGGGAGCAGTATTTGAGTTTATATGCATTTATATGCATGTTTTCATTGCTTAAGGGGGAGAAGTATTTGTCTTCCTTGTTATTTATGCATATATGTTTTGTTTTGCAAATAGGAGAAAAAGATTTATTTTGTTTCATCTCCATCATTTGCATACATATTTAGGAGCTTCATTGTCATATCTAATTATTTATTGTTATGCATGAGTTAAGGGGGAGCTTCCTTGAAGCTTTACTTTAATCCATGCATATATAACTCCATGAGTTTTGTCATCATCAAAAAGGGGGAGATTGTTGGCTCAAAGGCCTATCACCCTAGTTTTGATGATGATCAACTCATGAAGTTATGTTTACTAATGATCTTGTGTTTAATTAGTGACAGATTCATTATCAAGATCTTAGTAGGTGCATAGCTCAACAAAGGACAAAATATCAAGATTTGGAGCTAGCACGGTGTGATCCAAGGAGCTTTTGGATCAAGCTTGGACCAAGTCAAGAAGATGAGAAGCCTTCAAGTGAAGACTTCAAGAAGATGAAGACTTGTGTCTAGGTATAAGATTTAGTTTTTATTTTTAGTTAAAAATGTAAAGGATAGATAGTTGGTGGATTGCTCAAGTATACCATGCACACACACTTTTGATTTACTTGTCTTTTCATAAAAGATTTTTATGTTTAGAAAAGAATTTTTATTTAGTAAAAGATTTTCTTTGTGACAAAATATTGTTTTGGTTCTTGGTATTTGATTGAGATTTTGATAATTGAAATAGAGTTCAGATTTCTTAGTCTCAATGCGAACCCGCTGTAGCAAGGGCTCAAGCGGGTCGTGATCCTCAGGGAAGGATGCGATGAAAGCTTTTCGACTCGATTCCTCTGTATGCTTCAAGTAAGAAGAGAGAGATTAGATTGGTGATGAAAATATGAGATTAAAGACGTGGTTTTGCTGATCTTCTACCACAACCCTATTGCAAGTTAAGGAGCTTGATCTTCATCTTAAGATTGATATGATTCACCCTAGGTCATTACAAATGATTCAAGCAAGAAAAATCAATGCTAGATTCTTGCTAAGTTACATAATCTAAAAACTAAACTATGGTTCATCCTAACATCTAGGTGCAGCTTAATAAAAGACGAATCTCAAACTTATGCTGTCCTAGTTCTTAAGTTGAAGTCATGAAAAGCCTTTTTAATATGCAACCTAGATTAGGATTTCTAGGTATTTGTTTAATCTTCTAGAAAAATTGTTTTTAATACCTAGGGTTTCGATTGATGTTCCTTAATCAGATCTAGGCTTAACTGCTCTAGGGTTGCTTCAAGAGTCTCAGCAAACCACTAGAGAGATTTAGTTCTTCATTATTTTTTTTCTTTTCAAATTATTTATTTTTTTTATTATTTTTTTTATGAGAAGATTGCAAGGAAAAGAAAACGAAAACAAGAAGAGATCACAGATTAAAACAAAGAGAGATCACAAAAGAAATAAAGTAAAGTTGCAGAAATTAAAAGAGAACAAAAGAGTGACCTTTATTTCGTTGAATCTCCGGTTACACAATCGTCTCCTTCTTCTCCACAAATAGCATGAAATAAAAATTACAACTTTGAATAAAAGTGGCTAAAGAAAACCCTAATCGTCTCTGCATGCCCCTCCCTGTTGCGACTGCACAGATATTTATAGTGCAGTAGGTGATAGAGTCCCGGATAAGATCACAGACGAAATCTGGTAGTCTGGATCATCAACAATGCCGCGGAAACCTGGGATTTGCCGCGCTTTTGCGGCAATTCTGGCTCTGTTGGCCACGCGCTTTGGCGCGTGGCCTCTCCTGATCCGTCCCTCTGGGCTCCTGCTTCTAGAAGTGTGATCCTGGCCTTTTAATCTGGATTTTCGAGATAACTTAGTAATCAAGTTATCCTTAATCCAGATTTCTTCAAATCTTCTCTCCACGAAATTCCTCTTTATCTTGGCCTTTTATCCTCATCTTGCAGGTATTTAGGGTTGGATAGAAGTCTATCCTTCCCTAATCTCTGATATTTGCAACTTTTAGCCCTTGTATTTGCATTTTGACTCTTTGTATTTGCGCTTTTTCACCTGGGCTTCAAACATGGGCTTGGATCTGGGCTATTGGGCTCTTTAAGCTTTATTCTTTATTAACTTGATAATTTGAGGCCTGCACATATTAAATAAAGAAATATTAATAAATGTGCACTATAATATGAATAAATGTGCAAATGCGATGGTATATATGATGACAATTATGCATTTTTCACTACCTATCACACCCCCACACTTATCTTTTTGCTCGTCCTCGAGTAAAAATCAAAAAGGAAGAGAAAAATCTAACCTAGCTAACTCACTTTCGTAGGAATCACGGTTGCACTTAGCATGTGCAACAAGCCGTTAAACCTCTAGGTTACCCTAGAGGACGAGTGTTGTCTCGTGAGGGTTTTCAGCGGATTACACCCACAAAATCCATAAAAAGGAAAATATTTGAATTATTATTGAAGAGACTAAGTAGTCTATAAGTT
The DNA here is from genome assembly GCA_038442645.1 of Agave tequilana. NCBI lineage: Eukaryota > Viridiplantae > Streptophyta > Magnoliopsida > Asparagales > Asparagaceae > Agave > Agave tequilana. The sequence continues at coordinate 93,699 of JAVJIF010008637.1, forward strand.
TTAGGATTATCATTTTTATTCATTCTTCAAACCTGGTCTTTATAAAGTCAATTGTTATTCATTTTAGGTAAGGATTAAAATTGAATTTCTAATATAGTCTTTTTTGTTACCAAAATCATACGCACCCTTGTGATTCTAGGAATTCCTTAACTTGGACTCTCATGCCTCTTTATTATTTTTATAACATCATCTAATTTTCTTTCGTGTAAGTATCAAGGCTTCTTGAGGCCCTCATACCTAATTAATTGACTATTAGATGTGTTAATATATATATATTTACATATATATATATATATATATATATATATATATATATATATATATATTTTTGGCATGTATAACTCATCTAATTTTCTTTCGTATAAGTATCAAGGCTTCTTGAGGCCCTCATACCTAACTAATTGATTATTAGATGTGTTAATACATATATTATTTTCTTAGTCTTCTTAGGCTTTCTAATCCACCCATGTAACGAACTTAAAGTCGATGACTCCCAAACCGGTTGGCTTTAGGGCACCAAGTGAGAAAACACCCCGCGGACTCAAATTCGAGTGAACTAGGCCCCAAAACTAAGGACTTTATTTTATTTACTCACATTTAGGCATGAATACTTATGCTTCTTGAGGCACATATATCAGCTTAATTGGTGATTTTTTTTCTTCTTTTTTTTTTTTTTCTTTTATATGAGGCACAAGGTCTTTGTCTTAGAATCCTAGATATTCATTTGGTATGCACATTTCATTAAGGTAAAAATTAAGACTAATTATTTATTCAATTTCTCCTCCTATACCTAAAATTTAAACAATTTATTTATTTTGACCAAGTTTTTAGAAATCCTAATCATGATTTTCCTAATCCTTAAAACTAACTTAGGTTTCTTTCAAAAAAATAAGTCAAAATACTGTCCTTTTTATAACATTTTTTTTATATTATTTTTTATTATTATTATTATTTTTTTTTTTACATCTATTTTACATACCCTTCCCCCACACTTATTTCATGCATTGTCCCTAATGTATGAATGAAATGTATGGATGCATGAACTGGCAGAAAGATATAATCACCGATACAGTGGGTCAAAAAGACCCATCGCCGCATTAGCTTCCGGCACAGACTCCAAAAAGATTTTAAGACGTTGACCATTTACCTTGAATGCATTGCCATTTTTGGGGTCGTAGATCTCTATGGCTCCGTGTGGAAACACCGTCTTAACAATGAATGGTCCTGTCCATCTTGACTTCAATTTACCGGGAAAGAGATGAAGTCTAGAGTTGTAAAGTAAAACTTTTTGTCCTTGGACAAAAGTTTTTCTCGTGATGAATTTATCGTGAAAACCTTAACTCTATCCTTCGCAATCTTCGCATTCTCGTATGCATCATTCCTCAACTCCTCTAGTTCAGAAATTTGTAATTTCCGAAACTCACCGGCCTTATCTAAATCGAAATTTAGCTGCTTAATTGCCCAAAGGGCCCGGTGCTCTAGCTCGACAGGAAGGTGGCAAGCCTTTCCAAAGACCAGTCTGTAGGGAGACATTCCTAGAATCGTCTTAAAGGCAGTCCTATATGCCCATAGGGCATCCACCAGTTTGGTGGACCAGTCCTTCCTATTCTGATTCACAGTCTTCTCCAAAATGAGCTTGACTTGTCTATTAGAAACTTCTACCTGCCCGCTAGTTTGAGGATGGTAGGGCGTAGACAACTTGTGAGTAATGGCATATTTTCGCATAAGAGCTTCAAAAGTTCTATTGCAAAAATGTGTGCCATTGTCGCTAATGATGGCTCGAGGGATTCCAAAGCGTGAGATGATATTATCTTTCAAGAATTTGACAACAACTTTGTTGTCATTTGTCTTGCAAGGGACAGCTTCTACCCATTTCGACACATAGTCTACGGCCAATAAGATGTATTGGTGCCCAAACGAATTCGGGAAGGGTCCCATAAAATCGATGCCCCATACATCGAAAAGTTCTACTTCTAGAATGGGATTTAAGGGCATCATATTTCGTTTGGAAATTCTTCCTATCATTTGACATCTTGTGCAAGTCTTGCAATACTCAAATGCATCTCTAAACACAGTTGGCCAATAAAAGCCACTTTGCAGAATTTTCTCGGCAGTTTTGCGAGGACCAAAATGTCCACCGCAAGCAAACTCATGACAAAAAGCTAGCACGCTTCTAGTCTCCTCGTCGGGGACACATCTCCTAATGATTTGGTCGCTACAATATTTGAAAAGATAAGGATCTTCCCACATGTAATACCGAACTTGAGACAAGAATCGGTATCTATCCTGTTTAGACCAACTAGGTGGTGTTTGGTTTGTGACTAAGTAATTTACTATGTCAGCAAACCATGGCTCCTTAGACATGGCTAGAAGTTGCTCATCGGGAAAATTGTCATTGATGGGCAGCTCGTCAGAAGGTGCGTTTGGCACACGAGAGAGATGGTCAGCTACGACATTTTCGACACCTTTTTTATCTCGAATTTCGAGATCGAATTCTTGAAGGAGAAGGATCCAACGAATGAGTCGGGCCTTCGCATTTTTTTTAAGCATAAGGTATCGAAGAGCAGAATGGTCAGTGAAAATCGTGGTCTTGGTTCCAAGTAGGTATGGGCGGAATTTCTCCAAAGCGAACACTACTGCCAAGAATTCCTTCTCGGTTGTAGTATAGTTCATTTGGGCATCATTGAGCGTCCTACTCGAATAATAGATCACGTGTTGCTTGCTGTCCTTACGCTGTCCTAAGACAGCACCTATCGCAAAATCTGAGGCATCGCACATGATCTCAAAAGGCTTGGACCAGTCCGGAGGTGAGATGATAGGAGCAGAGATAAGCTCCATTTTCAATTTCTCCCATGCACTATGGCACCTATCATCAAAGATGAAGGACACGTCTTTAGCTAGAAGGTTTGTAAAGGGTCTAGCAATTTTGCTAAAGTCCTTAATGAACCTACGATAAAATCCGGCGTGTCCTAAGAAAGACCGAATGTCCTTCACGCATCGCGGAAGTGGAAGTCTCGCTATGATCTCCACCTTGGCCTTGTCTACCTTAATCCCTTTCCTAGATATCTCGTGACCTAGGACAATCCCATGTTGCACCATGAAGTGACACTTTTCCCAATTTAGGGTCAAGTTCTTTTTGGTGCACCTACTCAGCACTAGCTCCAAGTGATGGAGACACTGGTCAAATGAATTTCCATAGACGGAGAAGTCGTCCATGAAAATTTCTAAGAAACGCTCAACCATATCAGAAAACAGGCTTAACATACAACGTTGGAATGTGGCGGGGGCATTGCACAAGCCGAAAGGCATTCGACGGTAGGCAAATGTCCCAAATGGACACGTGAACGTTGTCTTCTCTTGATCCTCCGGCGCTATAGGAATTTGGTTATACCCTGAATAACCGTCCTAAAAGCAGTAATACTCATGACCTGCTAATCTTTCCAACATTTGGTCAATGAAAGGGAGGGGAAAATGATCTTTCCTAGTGGCTGCGTTCAACTTGCGGTAGTCTATGCATACTCTCACCTTGGTAGGCAATCGTGTTTGCACTAACTCATGCTTGTCGTTCTCTACCACAGTAAAACTAGACTTCTTAGGGACCACATGCATTGGGCTAACCCATTCGCTATCGGAAATAGGATAAATGATCCCATTATCTAACAGTTTCACTATTTCGGCGTGTACAGCCTCCTGCATGAGTGGGTTTAGCCTACGCTGTGGATCCCTTTTCGGTCTAACCCCTTCTTCTAGATGGATACGATGCTGGACTATCGTAGGGCTCAGTCCCTTGATATCTGCCATAGTCCAACCAATGGCTTCCCTATGTCTCCTAAGGGTTGCCAGCAGGTCCTCCTCTTGCCTATTGGTCAAATTAGATGCAACTATGACCGGTAACGTCTCTTGTTCACCTAGGTAGGCGTACTTAAGATATTTGGGCAAGGCTTTTAACTCCAAAGAAGGAGTTGGCTCGATGGGTGGAGGAGTTAAGCTAGAATCTCCCATCTCTATAGAACTCAGATTTGATTCCCATTCGATCTCATCAAGACTGATATCACTTGTTTCTAACTCTTCCTCTTCCTCTGACTCAAGTATGATCTCATCATTATGCTCACTTGTCATGTTCTCAATGAAGTTAACCTCAAAGGGTTGGTCGGTCACATCATAGGGATGCTTACCTAGGTTGAAAACATTGACCTCCTTGCTCATATCCCCAAAAGTCAGTCTCATGGAACCGTTTCTACAATTTATAATTGCATTAGCGGTTGCTAGGAACGGTCTTCCTAAGATAACGGGAGTTTGGGACCTAGGATTAGACACAGGTTGTGTCTCTAAGACAATGAAATCGACCGGGTAAATGAATTCTCCTACCCGTATGAGAACATCATTGATTTCTCCCTTAGGAACTTTGATAGAGCGGTCAGCCAACTGAATAGTCACTTGGGTCGGGTTGAGTTCACCTAATCCAAGTTGTTGATACACGGAGAAAGGGAGCAAATTGATCTAGCTCCTAAATCGAGGAGTGCTCGATTGATTTCGGTTCGACCTATGGTGCAAGAGATGGTGGGGCAACCTGGGTCCTTATACTTGATAGGGATCTGGTTGGACAATAGCTCACTAATGTTAGTGGCTAGAAAAACCTTTTTAGGCACATTAGTCTTTCTTTTCTTGGTGCACATGTCCTTAAGGAATTTGGCATAGCTAGGGACATGTTGGATTGCATCAAGAAGTGGAATGTTGAGCCTCACTTGATTGAACACTTCTAATAATTTCTCCATATGTGCATTGTTGTTGCTTCTAAGCCTATTTGAAAATGGAGCTATAGGCTGGTGCAACTGACCTGCTGACTTTTCAGCTTCAGTTTCATTGGGGCTGGATGGAGCAGGAGTGGAGCTAGATGGAATGGAAGTGGAGCTAGATGGAATGGATGGATCCGATGGCATTGATACTTGATTATCCACTTGTTTCCCCGATCTGAGTGTATGAACCATATGACACTGATTTGGGTCTTGAGCCTCATTGGCTGGCCTAGGGTTCCTAGGGTTAGGCAATGGTTGACTTGGTAGGGTACCCCTTTGTCTCTCTTGCTGGCTCAATTGGATCTCTATCCTACTTAGGACTTGAGCCAGCGTGTCTTGGCTTTTAACTAGGGTATCCACCTTCTTTTCCATGTTGGACATTCTTGTTTCCATTTGTGAATATTGGAAAGAAGGTGGCGGATTTTGACTGGGAAAACCTTGCTGATAGGGCGGATTTTGGAAATTGTTGGAGAATTTGGGCCTAATCTGCTCATTGTTACTTGGGCCCCATGAAAAATTGGGATGGTTTCTCCAACCAGGATTGTAGGTGGGCGAATATGGATTATTGGCAGGCCTTGTGAAGGCTGCACTCATATGTTCGGGCAAACTTTGATGCGCTATGAAGACAGGACATTCCTCGAACACATGGTTCCTATCTTGACAATAAGTACAGCCCGCCGAAGATGTTGGGCTGACTTGGTTCACAGAGACTGGCTCCTTAGTTTCAAGAGCCTCTAGTCTACGCATAACAGCAGCTAACTTAGCATCATTTGCTATGTTGGCCTCAATGGAATGAATACCTCCTTTTGAAGAAGTGGGGTCATTAATCCTAGATTTCTCAGGAGTAGGGTCCCATTGGATGGATTTTTCAGCTAAGTCCTCAAACAATGTCCATCCTTCATCTTCATTCTTTTGCAGAAATCCTCCTTGACACATGGATTCTAACAGTGTTTTAGTAGAATAATCTAATCCATCATATATGACTTGGCAAAGTCGCCATTTCTCTATCCCATGATGGGGGCATTGGGCAAGGAGGTCCTTAAAACGCTCAAAGTATTTCCAAAAGGGCTCATTGGCTGTCTGCTTAAACTGTAGGATGTTCTTCCTAATCAATGCAGTCTTGTGAACGGGATAGAATTTCTTTAAGAATGCCTTAACAAAATTATCCCACGAAGATATAGAACCAACCTCTAGACTGTATAACCATTTCTTTGCTAAATCCTTCAAAGCAAAGGGAACAAATCTAAGTTTGATGTCATCTTTTCCTAACTTAGGAATATTCATCATAAGACATACTTCCTCGAATTCCCTTATGAAGAAGTATGCATCCTCGGACTCAAGTCCATGAAACTTGGGAAGGGTGTTGATATATTGTGGCTTAAGCTCAAATGGGTCAACACCTTCATTACTCAACTTGATGCATGACGGAATAGAGGTTCTAATAGGGTAGAACCTATCTTGGAGAGATGGCGGTTGTGCCATTTGAGAGTCGGGCTTTTGCTCGGGAGGTGAACTAGTCCTAGTTAGCCTGGATGTAAGTTGGTCTCTTGACCAAGTGGACATGCACAATTAGCAACCAAGTTCACCCAATCAATCAAAAAAAAAAAAAAAAAAAACAATCAAAAATCCTAATCTAGGGTAAGCCTTGACCTAGACGACTCCTAACTTTAGACTGTCCTTAGGAGGTCTACTGTCGACGTTAACCACAAGCTAATCGGCCAGGTAGGTGGCAAGACCGGTGGGAGGTTTTCCGTCAGAGACGTTCCTTAATTAAATAACCACCGTTCTTCGGGCTTTCGGCCCTCAATCCCCTGCCTAGACACCGATTTGACAAGAGTTAATTTCGAACAATTTTCCTCCTTTGGTCAATCTCCTATTGAGTCCGAGTTAACCTAGGGCCAACGTCTAGTCAAATTTTACTTAAGGTTAGGGTTGTGAGTGTGACGGATATGATTTGTGGGCCAAGGAAGGGTGATGAAATCCCCACCTTATCTTGCTTATGGGTTATGCCCTTAAGATGAATTAGTGTACGTGTAAAGCGGTAGAAAAGTAATCACTCAGAAAGCAGTAAACAACCAAGAGTGTTTCCTAATCTATATGCTATGCAAACGTACCTTGTCGCCAGCACTCTTCAACAGAATTAAAAAAATGTAAATAGACGCGTGCCCTAAATGCAAGAGTCTAAAAATATTTTTTTTTTATTTTTTTCAACAAATAGGTTAATGTTAATTATTAGCAGTTGCAGAGTGATCACAGAGAGGTAACAACACAACAGAAAATAGAATTTTGCACTGCAGAGCAACCTGCAGAAATTTCTGTGAGTAGTTAATTACTCTTGCCGCGTTTCTGCGGCTTTTGCCGCGGATCTGCGGCAAAGGAGTAGGCCCAAGTGCTCTGCCTTCTAGGGCAGAGGCACAGGGTTGCAATATGTAATTTCTGCTGCTCTGTTTCTGTATCCTGTTCTCTGTACCTGCAACAGAAAGAAAAGAAATAGTTAGATCGAGGAAATCGTGCCGTTCCTTCCCCGGCAACGGCGCCAAAATTTGATTGAGATTTTGATAATTGAAATAGAGTTCAGATTTCTTAGTCTCAATGCGAATCCGCTGTAGCAAGGGCTCAAGCGGGTCGTGATCCTCAGGGAAGGATGCGATGAAAGCTTTTCGACTCGATTCCTCTGTATGCTTCAAGTAAGAAGAGAGAGATTAGATTGGTGATGAAAATATGAGATTAAAGACGTGGTTTTGCTGATCTTCTACCACAACCCTATTGCAAGTTAAGGAGCTTGATCTTCATCTTAAGATTGATATGATTCACCCTAGGTCATTACAAATGATTCAAGCAAGAAAAATCAATGCTAGATTCTTGCTAAGTTACATAATCTAAAAACTAAACTATGGTTCATCCTAACATCTAGGTGCAGCTTAATAAAAGACGAATCTCAAACTTATGCTGTCCTAGTTCTTAAGTTGAAGTCATGAAAAGCCTTTTTAATATGCAACCTAGATTAGAATTTCTAGGTATTTGTTTAATCTTCTAGAAAAATTGTTTTTAATACCTAGGGTTTCGATTGATGTTCCTTAATCAGATCTAGGCTTAACTGCTCTAGGGTTGCTTCAAGAGTCTCAGCAAACCACTAGAGAGATTTAGTTCTTCATTATTTTTTTTCTTTTCAAATTATTTATTTTTTTTTATTTTTTTATGAGAAAGATTGCAAGGAAAAGAAAACGAAAACAAGAAGAGATCACAGATTAAAACAAAGAGAGATCACAAAAGAAATAAAGTAAAGTTGCAGAAATTAAAAGAGAACAAAAGAGTGACCTTTATTTCGTTGAATCTCCGGTTACACAATCGTCTCCTTCTTCTCCACAAATAGCATGAAATAAAAATTACAACTTTGAATAAAAGTGGCTAAAGAAAACCCTAATCGTCTCTGCATGCCCCTCCCTGTTGCGACTGCACAGATATTTATAGTGCAGTAGGTGATAGAGTCCCGGATAAGATCACAGACGAAATCTGGTAGTCTGGATCATCAACAATGCCGCGGAAACCTGGGATTTGCCGCGCTTTTGCGGCAATTCTGACTCTGTTGGCCACGCGCTTTGGCGCGTGGCCTCTCCTGATCCGTCCCTCTGGGCTCCTGCTTCTAGAAGTGTGATCCTGGCCTTTTAATCTGGATTTTCGAGATAACTTAGTAATCAAGTTATCCTTAATCCAGATTTCTTCAAATCTTCTCTCCACGAAATTCCTCTTTATCTTGGCCTTTTATCCTCATCTTGCAGGTGTTTAGGGTTGGATAGAAGTCTATCCTTCCCTAATCTCTGATATTTGCAACTTTTAGCCCTTGTATTTGCATTTTGACTCTTTGTATTTGCGCTTTTTCACCTGGGCTTCAAACATGGGCTTGGATCTGGGCTTTTGGGCTCTTTAAGCTTTATTCTTTATTAACTTGATAATTTGAGGCCTGCACATATTAAATAAAGAAATATTAATAAATGTGCACTATAATATGAATAAATGTGCAAATGCGATGGTATATATGATGACAATTATGCATTTTTCACTACCTATCAGTATTCAAAGTTATATGTTTCAACCAAAACCTAATTTAGAGCTTTATGACAAAAACATAGATATTACATTATGATTGTGTAGTGGATCATATCCATACACACTATGCTTTAAAATGAAATCAAATATCTTGTTTTTATATTTTGTGAAGTTATGAAAACCAAGTTTGAAAAATACATGTTTTGATTTTTGATAAAATTTGCAAGACGCTGAAATGATATGAATATGTTGATATATGTCTTGAAAATTTTTATCACAAGTTTGGTTTTCAATATAGAATGTTAAAACAAGTTTATGGAATTTTTATAAGTGTTAAAAGTTTTTAAAAATATTTTTAAACCAATTTTTCAGACCTGGAACTAGCTGACAGGCCGGTCCGGTCGACCGAGCGGTCGACCGCACCATGGCCGGTCGACCCACGGTCGACCGACGTGCACAGACTTGTGCATGTCTGTACAGCACAGTGGTCCGGTCGACCGGACGGTCGACCGCTGCAGAGAGTTCTGCTCTCGGGTTTTCTGGGTCGACCGGGCGGTCGACCGGAGGCTTCAACGGTTGGATTTTCGACCGTTGGCGGTCGACCGGCAGCTCTGACAGACCCCAACGGTCATATTTTTCTGACCTCTATAAAAGGGGGTTTGGTCATTGTTTTGAGCCAAGATTTTTGGAGATTTCTAAGCCAGTTTTTCCCATCCTTTTAACAGAGTTTTCTTCACATATTTGAGTGCAAATACTTCCAATCAAAAGGGAAGAATTTATCAAGAGTAATTTAAAGTGTGATTCTTTGAGTTTTTTCCTCCACCTTTCTAATCCTTGATTTTCTCACACCACACTTGCGCATCCATTGTTATATCTATCCTATAGGAGAGTGTTGTAGTGAGAGTTTGTAATTGGTGATCAAAGTGTTGTAGATCACCAAAGATTTCATCCTTGTACTTTGAGGAGACGGGCAAGTGTGCTCGTGGTGGTTTGGAGTTCGGTTGTGAACTCGGTGGTTCGAGGTGCGGCCTCGGCAAGCTTGTGGGGCTTGCGGTGTGTACGGGACTAGGGAGTCCGAGGGCTTGTAGGTGTTGCGACACCGAGGAGAGATCCATTGGGATCTTGCATAGTGGAAATCCTTCGTGTGTCGAAGGCGGGGATGTAGAGCAAGTGTGCTCGAACCTCGAATCATACCTTTGTGTTTGCGATTGCTTACTCTATCTCTCTCTCTCTTTGTCTCTTTTATATCTTGCATTTAATAATTGTCTTTATCATTTACATGCTTGATATATTCCCTTGTGCTCATAATTGCTATACTTGCTTGGGATTGTTGTTAACACTAGTTTCAACCAAGAGAGCCAACGCGGCACCTCAACCCATTCAAGGGGAATCTAGAGGAGCTTGTCCAGAGCCCTGCAAAGGGAATTCGGCAACACTCTTGAGTTATACATAAGTGTTTAATTAAAAGAAGATTTAATTTGGTCATATTTGTTATAGCTTCCGCATTATTTGTATAATTTACCATTAAGTGACCATTAGATTAGCCATCACCTATTCACCCCCCCTCTAGGTGATTTTCATGGTTGTCGTGGTCGTTACGCTAGCCATCGCTCTGATACCAATTGTTAATGATCTATCACCGATCAAATAGCAGAGGAACACTAATCGAAGACTCGGCAGAGGAAGCGAAAGCGTAGAAGCTCTAACACTAGCAAGCAATCACCACACAACCAAGAAACACAAGATTTAACATGATTCGGCAATGTGCCTACGTCCACGGGGAGAAGGGGAGAAATATTTATTGAAGAAAATATAAGAGTTATAGTGAGATCTCTCTCACAACTCTCAATAGTGAAATTCTAGAATTTCTCTTAAATTATTGACACACCTTCAAAACCCTTTATATAGATACCTAGGATGATCCTTATCCCATACGAACTTAAATCAGCACCTCCTTAGAGAAATAGGAAACTCATATCCAAATCAAAATAGGAGACAGATCCGTATTAAGAAACTGCCAAAAAACCTGAATTCTTCTCCAATGAATATGAGGCACTTCAAATACTAACACGATATCCATCATATTGAATTCTTTGCTAAATCACCGGAAGCAAAAGACTCAACTAAATTTTTGATAGTGTTTTAAGAAGAAATTTTTTATAGTGTTTTAAGAAGTGTTTATGGAAAAATGCCTCTTATTTTCTAGAAAAAGAGAAATATAAAGAACACTAAGTTGCGATTGGTGTCATTAGGTAAGAGGGGCGGACCCACATACAGTCCAGTATAGACGAATGCTTATACTGAAATTTATAAAATAATGGAATAGTATATAAAGTTTGCAGCTTTTTTGTATATAATATCCTCATTTTAGATTATTTTTACTAGCATAAAATAATTTTAAGGTCTAATTCAAATGGTAACTTATAAATTTAAGTTATTGGAGGCCACAAGTTCAAGTTTTGGTAAGTGCAACATTATTTTTTCTTTTTTCCCCTATATTGTCATATTATATTTACGCTCACATTCATATTATATTTATGCCCACACTGAAAAAACATCTTGTATCCGCCACTAGGTATCTCTGTTAATTAATTACGTGAAGGTTCCCATGTTACCAAATCGACCAGAAACCTCCTTAGCATAGGATTAGGATTTTAGCGTGTCAGTTGGTGTTATGTCGATTTAATGTTTAAAAAAGTTTAGTACTCATCTAATGTTCAAGATCTCTTACGATCTTTGTTTTTTACTTAAACTGGTATATGGAGTACGCTGTGATACACGTTAAAAATAATGAAATATGACTATGCTTTTATTCTTATTAGTTAATATTGTCAAATAATTATAATTATTTAATATAAACAATTATGTAATTTATTTTATAAAAGATTGTGATTTTATTTAAAACTATAAGACATCTATAAAACAGTAACAAGGTGAATGTTATTGTCTATCTAAATTTAAGCATGATCCATGGCTTATTTAAAACGAATATAAAAATTTTAAAAATATTACAAGTTAATATTTATCATGTGGTTATCCAAAAAAAAAAAAAACAAAGATATAGAAAGATAATTAATAAAATTATGATTTTCGTATATTTTTTTCAAAATATTAATATTCTATTATTAGTATCTATAATTTTTTTGGCTAATTTGTGAACCTTTTTTTTAGATAGAGGCAACATTAACTTATTTATATTCTTTTGAAATAGTATAAATAACATGCTAATATTTTGAATTATTTTGAAATTAATGAAAATATTAATTGTTGAGCACAAAATTCATACACTTTTACTTACCCATGTTTATTAACTTTGTGATATAGAACTAGAGAGAGAAGAGAAAAAAGAGAATTTAGAGAGAGAAAAGAGAGTAATTAAAGAGAGAAAGTCTGATAAGGTGAATTTTCATAAAACAAGTCTCATCCACAATGAAAACAAAGATGTTTATTTATATGTAGGCATTTAACACAAACTAGAAAACTTGATAATCAAGAAATTCTAGTTTCTCAAAATTTAATAACACCTAATAAAATAATAAATGAATAACATAATAATTAATTCCTAATTGAGATCTCCATCATTTCCCCCCGGTTGAAAAGAACTTATATCCGGCGAGGTAAGCAAAATTAACCCTCCAAAAGACCAGGATCAAGGCGACGAAATTTTTCTTTAGTGATGCAAACATCAACAATAGAGAGATAATCCTTCCATCGAAAAAGGAAGCGATGATAACCACCAGAATGTGAAGTAATAAACCCATAATCCAAAATATCAAGAGTCTCATCTGGCGGTTCGAAAGCAGTAGAAAGAGCACGAGAAACCAAAGTGAAAGACGTGCGTGCAGAAACAGAATAAGACAAAACTGGAGACTCGAATGTGCCTCGGTAAAGAAATATTTCAATGGACTGATAAACATTTTTGATGGCAAATCAATTAAATAAGTATTGGATACTTACGAAGAACAGGGTAAGGCCCGTTCAGACATGTAACTTTTTAACGACATGTTTAGGAGAACATTCAAGACAAATGTGAATCATAACATGCTCTCCTTCATTAAATTCTCTAAATCCTCTAGGCATGAAAAACATATTAAGATGTTAGTTGATGTCTTTGAAAGTTATGATCAATCTGACAGGAGGGACATGGCTGTAGATTGTCCTCATATAGTCAGCCAAAAGTCATTATTGTCACAATCAGATCAAAAAATTGAGGATGGACCACTTAGTGAGAGTAATGTGTCTCTCCATAGAAATCTGGTACATTTTATAAGCTATTTATTGTAAAACCCGAGAAACTATAACACTGAGAGAGAGAATTCTAGAGAGATAGTAGAAGGAGGAATTCTTATTGATTTCTGAAGTGTATATTAAAATGAATCAGCAATTACCTATTTATAAAAAAACTTTAAGGTACTATGCAGTCACTATTTGCTTGCTGGCATCATCACTTGCATCATCACATACTAAAAGTTACTATGCTTGGTTGGTGGGCAGACATTCATTTATAACACCTTCATAATACTCTCTCTTGGCTGTCTACCATTCATGATGTCTCATTAAAAATCTTGTTAGAAAAACCCAGTGGGATAAAATCATAGCGAAGGAAAAAAAGTACACCATCTTTGTATACGTGTTCCATGCTGCCTCGTCAAAAATCTTACCAGAAAAACCTTGTGGGACAAAACCATAGTGAGAAAAAAAGAGTACAACCACCTAAGCTCCCCCTCAAATTGGCATGAGTAGTTCTTCTTCATAAATCTCGTAGATGATGCACCCTAATATCACGAATAATCTTTCTAAGAGTTGTAGTGGGAAGTGCATTTGTGAAGAGATCTGTCGATTATTACTTAATCGGATATATTGAATATTAATTTCCTTATCCTTTTCAAGCTCTTGGCTGAATGAGAAGAACTTCGAAGGTGTTTTCCATTATATTCGCAAAGGGGAAAACTTACAAAAAAGAGTTTGAGGAGCTAAATTATAAGTATTCTTAAAAGATTACAAGTAGATCTCCTCAGAGATTCTGGAGAAGTGTGCCGATAGGAGTCTGGTCAGCGCGCGACCACTTTATCCCTTTGACGATGCGAGCGATGAGATTCCCTTCTCGCCTGGTTCCGGGAATCAGAGAATAGAGAGTTGGTAGAACCCTCTTGCTGCTTCTCAAAATCGCCTTCAATTAGGAATTCCTTCTCGCCTGGTTCCGGAGATTCCTGAGAAGAAGGACGATGTTAGGGTATCAACACCCTGGATAGAGAAAGCAATTCTCTAAAAGATCTCTGAATTCGAGAGCGCACGGTGCGTCATGAAGAAGCCTCTGCTTGTGGAGTCCTTTCTCGAGCGTATCGTCTCAGAAAAGCTCTTCGAAGAAGTCCTCTCTCCTTGTGCCCCTGGCGGGCTATTTATAAGGAGAGAAAGGGTATAATCGTCCCTTGAAAATATGGAAACAGATTGAATCAAATCTGTTTAAATCTGGAAAGTAGCCTTGCTGCGAGGCTAGGATCGGCTTCTGCGAAGCTAGAATTGGCAGGTCGGTTGACCTTTTTGATCCTTTTCATATCGTTGGAGGATTTCCCCTGATCTTCTTACTCGTTTTTAGAAGAGTCAAGAGATTGTGGCAATCAACTGCCAAATTTGATCTCTGATTTGATCTTAATTGGATTTGATCTGATTGGATCCGATCTCATCCGGAGATTTGATTGGTCAAAGGTTGACCATAGTTGACCAACAGCGGAGCTGCCCGCATTGAGCTCGTAGCGGAGCTAGAGGCAGCTTCTGGCGAAGTCTGAAAGAAACCCTTTGGCGGAGCTGGAAGTCCCCTATGACGAAGTTGCGAGTTAGCTTCTTGGCGAGGCTTCGAATGGCTTCAAGGCGAAGTCGAGTGATATTAGCCTCTCAAGCGAGGCTATCCCTTTGGGCTCATGCGATACTAAGTGCTGGCACCTTAGACCTGCTGAGGTCTGTTAGAAACAATCCGGGTTCACCGTCTGCTTGCTGAATCAGTGGAGTCCAAGTTGCTTCCTTGTCCCTTGGAGATGGGTGAAAACTGGTCTTCAGCTCGTCTGTCACTAGTCTTTTGTAAATGTCAACAAGTTTAGACATTATTCGGACCAATAAGAATCTTGTCTTTTTTAAGTGTCAATAAGACCCCCTTCAAAGTTTTCGAAAGTCTGCAATGGCTCAAACTTTGAAATACTTTGAACTGCTTTGATCGGTGGAGAATGAACGTCGCCATGATGGTTGAGTTCAGCTTCGCTTTGGATCCTGCTTTGGGATGTAGATTCGCCGAGGAATCATGTAGACTGGTGTCTGGGTAGCTTCGCGGCTAGGTAGCTCCGCATCTGGGCTTCTGGAGATACGTTCGCCCTGGAGCGTTTGTCGCTTTCCCGAGGCCAACTGCCGTGGGCCGGTTACGAGGAGGATTACTCCTTTCTTTGTGCTGATCGAGGGAGATATTCTCCGATTTGCACGTTTCCGAGGGAGGATGTTCCCTTTCTTCAAGGCGCCATGAGTGCCTTTATGAGGGAGACGTTTCTTCCTTTGCACGGTTCCAAGAAAAACCGTCCCTTTTCTCAAGGCGTGGTAAATGCCTTACATGCGCTCGTGCTTCCACGCTTGAGGCGGCAGCGCTCGGGCCATGGGGCCTATAAATAGGACACTTGAGGTCCTCTGAAGAGAAGTGATATGCCCTTCTTCTCTTCTCTTGGTTGAGAGAGATACTCAGATCTCTGAATTAGTGGGGATGCCCACTCTGGTTATTACCCGGCCAAGGACCGGTAAGTCTTGATCATTCAACGACTTCACCGATTTTAGGGAATTCATCTCCCTTAATTTAGCTTTAACAGCTGCTTCAGGGACTAGTTTCCCTTACTCTTCATCTTGCAATTGACTGGTCTGCAGAGAAGGATTTCAGCATAGCTTCCCCGGTTGAAGTTTTACTTTTAAGCAGAAAGAACAACTTGGGGCAGCTGATGTGTGTCCCAGAGGCTATTGGCAGCCTTTTATCCGAGATGATTCGTTCTGAGGTGAGGCTGGTAGCCGCTTATCCGAGATGATCCACTTCGGGAAAGCGGATGTCACACCTGTGAGATCACTGACATCACTGCCAATTCCCATTATAGGTGATCTATCATGTTGGCGGTGATAAGTTCATTGCCAATTTTCATCAAAGGTGATCCAGCTTCCTGGTGGCAAATTATGGCCCTGTCCTCGTGGCACAACTGGTTACGGCCTTGTGTAGGAGGAAGGCCTTTCGTGTCCAGTTGGTCTGGCTTGAAAGCAGATAAACCACTTGTATGCCTTTTGCGCAAATGATCTTGCTGAGCAACTGAATCTGTTGTACGAAACACAACCTTGATGTAGCATCAATGTACCTTTCCTCTTAAATCAATGAAAGTTCATTTTCTGCTCATCTGATTTTTGCCTGCCTTTATTGAGAATTTTGGCTATAACGGGGCTGAACTTCATGCGGAGTTAAGGACAAGGTCCTTTTTGAATGAGCTTCGCGCGAAACTGACATGTCGGCGAACTGTGCCTTTAGCGGGCTAAGGCAACCCTTTTGGCGAAGTTCTTGATGAACTTGTGCGAAGTCCGCACTTTGACTCATGGCGAGGTTAACCCTTAGTGGCTGAAGCAGCGCTTCTAGGGAAGGCGCTTTAGGCGGCGTTTCGAATTAATTTGAAACGACAGCCTGTACTCTTTTCGAGGCGTCGTTTCAGGCGCTGATTGGCCTATAAAAGCCCGATCGGGCTGAGAGAAAATCATCATTTCTTTTGAATTTTCTAGAGTACTTGACTCTTCTTCTTCTTTCTTTTCTCCTTATTCAAGAGTTCAAGAACTTCTGTAGTTCTTCAATGGCGCCCAAGAGACGAGCGGGGAAAGAAGTAGCAACTTCTGCAGCGGAGGGTCTTTCTCCTCCTCCGGTCATCGAGCGACCAGTTGCCGGTAAGGGACTTTTCCTTCTGATCAGATACTGCGATCTCTCTTTTAAAGCCGATATTTGGCTATCAGGACGATCGAACATGATCTGTTTTTATTAGGGAATCCGTTTCCCTGAATTTCCCTTATCTTCTTGGACGGGGAACTAAGAACTGAACAGTTCTTTTTTTAAGCTTCCGTACGAAGCTATTGCTTGGGCTGTCTTCGTCCTGTTGAGGAACAGGATACAGGTCTGTCCCTTCGATCATGGCCATCAAGAATGGTTTTTGGACCATAATGCCCTTTTGATGACGTCAGCCCTTAGGGCTATACCGCTTTCTGCTTAAGCGAAGTTAATACTTGGGCATTTTCTGCAAGATGCAGACTTGTCCGCGAGATTAAGCTTTGTTAAAGCTATCGCCTTACTGGCTTTGCTCACTGGGCGAGACTATGCCTTGGTGAAATTTATGTCTTCATGTTCGCTTGGCTGGTGAACTAATCATAGTTCGTTTTGTTCTGCAGTGCACTACATTCCCGGTCCCTTGAATAATTTGTTTGGGATGACCAGCGGAGTTGATGGCAATATCAGCTTGCAATTTTAAGGGCAAGCCTCTCTGTTTAGTGAGCAAAGCTCTCTTGTTCGAGACACGCTTATTCACGGTGGTGACCAGCACACCACGAGGAGTATTCTGACCACGGCTCCTTTTGAAGATGTTGACCGTCGGACTTATAGGAAGCCTGACTTCATGTTTGGGGATGCCGCGCCGGATCCTGATCACCAACTACAGGCCGGAGAAGGGCAATGGATCTTCCAGTTGGGTGATGAGAAGTTTTACCTTCCATCCACCAAGCGATATTTTTCTTTGTCTTCCTTTCAGTGTGTGACGCAGGTTCGGAAGATGGCATGGGATGTGAGCCGAAATACCGACTTTGTCCACATAGGGAAATTGATGCTTCAGTCTCCTGGTTATGCAAGAGCGTGGCCTCCTCGTTGCATAATGGGTCTACATCCTGGGAATGTGTCGCGGGAGATCCCAGTGGGAGAAAATCCCGCAGTGGCGCTGACCTTTGGCAACCAATTCTGCAAGGTCAATGGAACTACCCAGCCACTGACTTCAGGACTCCAGGTTGGATTCACCCTCCGAAGGCATGGTGGAGGGATTTAACTGTAGACATCCTCGCTCATTTCGAGGAGGATTTGAAGAGGCTGAACCTCTATGAGGCCGTCAGGGCGACCTGCCATGGCATTGAGATGAATGTGGTGTGCTTTTACGCCATCTTTGAATTATATTGCCCAGCTTCAGGGACTTTCTTCACCCCTGTCGGTGAGTTGGGTATGGCCTTACATGAGATGTGGAAAGTCTCTGCTCTGCCTTTTGGTCTCTCCCATATGAAGAATACTTCCCGTGCGAGGCAGAATTGGCTCTTCTGGAGAAGCAGGAGCCCGCCTTGTTCGAGACCTACAGGGAGTTAATGTGCCACTTGTACATTTGCTCCAGTATGCATGGGGGCAATAAGGGAACCTCCTGTAGCTTGAAAAGCTGGGGAGACTATTTGTTCCCAGATATGGAGAATACTCCTGAAGCGGCTCACTATGGAGTTGCTGATGAAGACATCTTTGACCGGATACAAAAGCACTTCCAAGGGGATCTAGTTGTGAAAGAAGACGATGGTCCCCATGAGAAGGGTGATGTCCTTCGGAGTTTCCATCATCAGGCTCGCAGGCCGATGTCCCGGAAGGCACTTCTGGCTGGTTTCTTAACAGTCTGGCTAAAGAGGTGCGTGGTGCCGTCTTCTTCAGGTGACATCGTTCATCCGAATGTTTTGCTGCCCGCTGTTCGTTTGGTCCATGGTCGCCGTCTGGGTCTTCTCCCGGCCATGGTGTGCTGCATTCAAAGAGGTCTCCGTGCATTAACGGAGCCTTTTTGCAGGCCGCCAGTAACGAAGCGTGGAAAGGGAGCCATTTTGCCTTGTGACGGACCCAATCCTAGGATAGGTCTGCCCTACACCTATCTGATGGCGTGGTTCACCCTGCATTGTCCTTCTTTAATTGAAGCTAGAGAGGATCCCTCGCAAGATGTTCGAATGGCGCTCCTTCGCTGATTCGAAGGATGCTCATGGCAGAAGACTTACGTGGCTGAGGCCCGTAAATTAGTACGTCGTTATGACGTCTATAGTCTCTTCCGCTGTTTTCCCCGTATTCGGGGTGCAGGCTATGGGGAAGATTTCAAAGATGCGGGAGAGGGACAGTTGTCCCTGAGCCGGGGAGTTTTTGAGTGGCTGGTCAGCATCCGGCCTTCACATCTATTATACCAGAGCGGAGATAACTGCTATTTGGAGCCTTATGTCCCAAGTCGGTTTGCTCGACAGTTTGGATATGACCAACTGTACGTGGGCAACCCAAATCTCAATCTGGCTTTCATGGGGAGCCTTATTGATGGGGCCCGTGCTTGGCGATTCTTCATTGCGGGCTGTACTGGGGCGCGGCTGCGTACGCCGTTGAGGACTCCCAATCTTCTAATGACCCTGTGCTTCTGCCAGTGGTACGCCACTTCCAACTTCACACCCCTTGGGTTCAAGGCTAACAGCTCTGGTGTGAAGTTAATTTCTCAGCGGCTAAAGCAGAAAGTCTCTGAGAGAAGGGAAGGCAGGAGGGTTCGCGTCCCAGGCATGGAGGAATTCGTTGCTGTGGATGACAGCGAAGCCTCGGATGCGGGAAGTCCTCGCTTTGAAGCAGAGGCTGGTGCCGGGACTCCTGCAGCTGGTTCCGGCATGATGGGGACAATTCCCCCAAGACACGTAGAAGAAGTGGAGGAGGAAGGTTCTGATGTCCCTCTAAAAACGGACAGGTGGGCCGCGTAGGAAACAGTTGGTGAAGAAACCCTGTCGTCGAGCTCCTACGGTTGTTGTAGAGGGTGAACCTTCTGTAGCGTTTCGTCCGCTTGTCCCCTCAGTAGTTAAACCGTCGGTTACTGAACCGACTACTGGCGAAGTTGCTCCGAACTTAGGTAAGTCCAGCTTCGTCTTTGTAGTGTATCTTTTATGCGTTCCGGATAGCTCATCATTTGCTTCTTGATACAGGAGCTGAGGCGGCTGGAGAGCAAGGGGAACATTATGATCCCCTATTTACTTATGGAACCGAGGCTGGTTCTTTTGTCCACCCGGAGGAGTCCGGAGATGATGCGGCGGACATCGGTCCTTCGGGCGCTGGGACTTCCAAAGGAAGTCCTGTAGCGTCAAGCTCTATTGGATGGTCTACGGGAGACTCGGCGAGCGAAAGCGGGCCTGCCATTCGTGTTGACTCCGCAAAGGACTTTCCGATGGAGCCCATGGAGACTGATGCGGTTACCGAGATGTTTGAGGCGACATCATCTTTTGGTATTGTTCTGACCTTTTGGCTTCTACTGCCTGTTGTGTCTTGCCTAAACACAATTTTGTTACAGTTGTTCCGCCTCAAGATGCGTCAACTTCTAGGAAACCGGCTGATCTTCCTGGGGAGTCGAGGGGTGATATGAGCACTTCGACCGCGGCAGATGCTGCTATATTGGACGCGCTATATGATGACCCGCCCTCTTATCGGCCCCAGCCAGCCGAAGGACCAGAGGTTGAAAGGGTGGTAGTCACGAAGGCAACTTCACTCCCAATCATATCGACGAGTGAGGTGCCGACAATTTTGCCAAGCGTAGAGCTGAGGGTGATTAGAAGTCTAACTTCTCCAACACTAGTGGTTGAACCCGCTGTTCGGGAGACGGTCACTAGTCCTACCTCCGCGGTGGCTAGTGTACTGATTTCCATGAAGACTCCGCTGAGATCACCAACGGCCTGTCTTACCGCTGTTAGTGTTCCTGTTGCTCCTTCCACGGTAGCATCGACCAGGCTGGTGGACTTTCCTGAGGTTGTCCCTTTATCAGGAGTGGCTGAAGTTGAAAATGACTTTATAGGAGATATAGTCGATTGCTTTTATAAAGGCTTAGAGCGATCCATTGAGCTGGTCTTGAAAGGTTCGACTATGTCGTTCTCCACTTTGAAGGTGGTCCTTTCCTGCAATATTGAAAGCATTCGGGACCTTGAAGGATATCACCAGGCCGCTGCCTTAGAACTCCTGGTAGATCAATTCGAGAGGGATGTAGAAGAATGGCGCTGTCTCAGTTGCTCGCACCTGGAGTTTTTAATTGATGAGCGGTTTGCGCGTCTTGTCGCTCAACAACATGAGGCCCGTCTTGCTGCTCAAGAAGCTGTTGAGGCTATTTCTTCTGACTTGAAATCCTTGGAAACAAGGCAAGCGAAAGTTGGAAATGCCATCGATGCCTCCACCAGTGCTCTTCTTGACGCTGAGGATAGGATTGAAAAGGCCAAGGAGATGATTAGGAAGGGGAACCTTCTCTTGTCCAAGGCTGAACCGGTGCGTCTTGAAGAAGCCGCGCGGCTTGAGCAGCTCAAGGCTCAAAGTGACGAACTCTCGCAGCAGGGATTGTCACAGAGGGCAACTTTGGCGGAGGTCGAAGCTCGTTTGGCCCAGGCAATAGATTTTGATGAGGCTGAGCTGAAGTCGCAGGCGCTTACCCAAGCTGCTGATGACAGGAGGACGAGGCTGGCTTCCCTTGGGGAGCGGATCAGATCCTACAATGTACGACTATAGGTCGTAATACATATGCTTCCATGTATCCCTCCTTTATGGAATCAATGAAAATAATCATTTTTTTGTTTTGACTCCCTATTGAATCTTCAAATTGCTCCGCTTTCTGAATTGTCAGTTTTAAATTGTATTGGTGCCATTTGAGAGAATAGTCCTTTGTTGGATTGAATGCTGAGACTTGGCAGTCTGTCAGTTCAGAGGTCGCGATGACATAACTGGTTGAGGAGCCACCAAGCTTCAAAGTTGGTGATACTTATCTTTTGTAAATGTCAATAAGGATCGAGACCTGTCTTTTGTAAATGTCAACAGGGCTCGGGGTTGAGACTTAGCTGTCTGCTGGTTCAGAGGTCGCAATGACATAACCGATTGAGACGCCACCAATCTCAAGGTTGGTGATACTTATCTTTTATAAATGTCAATAAGTATCGAGACCTGTCTTTTGTAAATGTCAACAGGGCTCGGGGTTGAGACTTATCTTTTGTAAATGTCAACAAGCTCAAAATTGAGACTTAGCTGTCTGCTGGTTTAGAGGTCGCAATGACATAACCGATTGAGACGCCACCAGGCTCAAGGTTGGTGATACTTGTCTTTTGTAAATGTCAACAAGTATCGAGACCTATCTTTTGTAAATGTCAACAGGGCTCGGGGTTGAGACTTGTCTTTTGTAAATGTCAACAAGCTCAAAATTGAGACTTAGTTGTCTGCTGGTTCAGAGGTCGCAATGACATAACCGAATGAGATGCCACCAAGCTCAAGGTTGGTGATACTTATCTTTGTAAATGTCAATAAGTATCGAGACCTGTCTTTTGTAAATGTCAACAGGGCTCAAGGTTGAGACTTAGCTGTCTGCTGGTTCAGAGGTCGCAATGACATAACCGATTGAGACGCCACCAAGCTCAAGGTTGGTGATACTTATCTTTTGTAAATGTCAATAAGTATCGAGGTTGAGACTTGTCTTTTGTAAATGTCGACAAGCTCAAAATTGAGACTTGGCTGTCTGCTGGTTCAGAGGTCGCAATGACATAACTGATTGAGACGCCACCAAGCTCAAGGTTGTAATGGAGTTTGGGGAAAAGTCTCGTTTTCACGGGGAGAAACGAGAGAATCACTGTCATAGGTTTAATGTTAACGTAACAGCGAAATGTATATGTGGTCTTACCATTCTATGGATGAGAATTGGTAAGTGATTTTGGAGGTCTCGCTTTCACAGGGAGAAACGAGGGAATCACTGTCATAGGTTTAATGTTAACGTAACAGCGAAATGCATATGTGGTCTTACCATTCTATGGATGAGAATTGATAAGTGATTTTGGAGGTCTCGTTTTCACGGGGAAGAACGAGGGAATCACTGTCATAGGTTTAATGTTAACGTAACAGCGAAATGCATATGTGGTCTTACCATTCTATGGATGAGAATTGGTAAGTGTTTTGGAGGTCTCGTTTTCACAGGGAGAAACGAGGGAATCACTGTCATAGGTTTAATGTTAACGTAACAGTGAAATGCATATGTGGTCTTACCATTCTATGGATGAGAATTGGTAAGTGATTTTGGAGAGGGAATCAAATGGGAACAGGTCCCTTAGGATTTTTAGCAAATCCCCAGCTGTCAACGGGTTTGATATGCCTTTACCAACTACCGTTTGAATTGGGCTAGCCATGCTATTTCCCTCAGCATGATGAGTTATCGAGGACTTATGTTGAGCTTAAAGGCCAACATTTTCCTCTATCCTTAATCGTTAAGGATATTGGATCATCTGGTTAGCGTATGTGTAACCTTGATTCTCCTTTGAGACAACCAGTGTATGGCCAGGTTCCTACTGGTGTATGATCTTGCTTGGAGGAAGAGAAAGGCTCTCTTCGCATGTACCTTGGACATAAAGGTCTTGATCAGAGGTGTAATGTTAACTTGATCATGAGAAGGATCTTAGATTAAGGATAATACTTCTTTAAGAACTTGCCATTGACCAGCATCATGAGTAGGTCGCCGTCTGAAGTGATAAGGCGGTATGCTCCGTTCGAATAGACTGTTTCTATCACAAACGGTCCTTCCCATTTAGGCTAAAATTTGCCTTTGGTCTTATGCGTCATAATCATCGGTCGTCTGACGGCTAAAACCAGGTCTCCTTTCTGGAAGACCCTCTGTTTGACCTTCTTATTGAAGGCTTTTGAGATTCGAGCTTGATACAGCTCGATGTCTTGCTGAGCTTGAAATCGCTTCTCATATAGGGCTTCGAGCTCTTGAAGACGCAACCGATCATTGTCATCTGATGTGATCTTAGTCATTAGAGCGACTCGTAACGACGGCGTCTGGATTTCCAATGGGATGACTGCTTCGCACCCATATACCAGAGAAAAAGGCGTATTGCCTGTCGGTGTCCGAACCGTATTTCGGTAGGCCCAAAGGCATTCACCAAGCTTTTCGTCCCAATCTCGCTTGTTCGAGGAGACGAACTTCTTGAGTAGCTTGATGATCGTTTTGTTGAATGCTTCCGCCAAGCCATTAGCGGCGGGATTATAGGCAATCGAAGCCACATTCTGAATTCCGTATCTATCGCAGAACCGATAGAATACTTGGCTTATGAATTGGGGATCGTTGTCGTGGATGATCCGCCTAGGGACACCAAATCGATAGATGACATGGTGTTTGATGAAGTTAACCACATTAGAGGTTTTGACTTCAGCCAATGGTATAGCCTCCGCCCATTTTGAAAAGTAGTCGGTTATTGCAAGGATAAACCGGTGACCTCTTGTCGAAGAGGGGCTAATTGGCCCTACGACGTCGATTCCCCATGCTTCAAATGGCCATGAAGCAACAGTCGAGTGGAGCAGCTCCGAAGGCTGGTGTATGAAGTCCGCATGAATCTGACATGCTTTACACCTTCGTGCATATTGGATGGCATCGGCTATCATAGTTGGCCAATAATATCCCAGCCTATGCAACCTGTGTTTAAGCTTTGGACCTGGCTGATGAGCTCCACAAGTGCCGTCGTGTGCTTCTTGGAGCACTTCCTGTGCCTCTGAATTGGAAAGGCAACGGAGGAGGACACCGTCATATGAACGACGGTAAAGTGTCTTCAAAGTTGGATCGTAGTAGAAGCGGAGAGACCTTCGTCTGACAGATGTCGCTTCTTTAGGATCGTCTGGAAGCAGACCGTGCAAAGCATAGTCAATGAGAGGAAAGCGCCAGTCTCTTGGTTCAAGATCTGTGGAGACATTATAGACTTCTCGAGTTCTTAGCATGTGCTTGGAGCATACAAGATGTCGAGTTGCGACTGTGAGGTGATACTAGGTGTCGGCTGGCAAGGCTAGTGTCATTGCTAATGCAGCAAGAGAGTCCACCTTGGTATTCTGAGATCGAGACACGTGCCCGATGTAGAAACCTTCAAATAGGTTGGCCAATTCAACGGCCGTGTGATAATAAGGCACCAAGTCCTTATGGCGGACTTCGTATTCGCCTTTAACCTGATTGATCATCAGTTTTGAATCGCCATAAGCTTCAAGGTAGCGTACCCCCATTCCATGAGCGAGCTAAAGACCAATGAGCAGAGCATTATATTCTGCTACATTGTTGGAGCATGATTCTGTCAGAGAAAATGCTCTGGGCAGAACATAGTTCTGCGGGGAGATAAACACAACCCCCACTCCGGCAATAATCTTGTCTTTGGGCCCATTCGCGATGCTCCATCAAAGAACATCTGCCACACTTCCTCTTCTGAGGTTGCATAAGACTCGAAGACTTCATCAGGGATATCTTCGTGAAGTTTTAAATGTTCCGGAACTGGATAAGCAGCCAAGAACTCTACAAGGGCCTGGCCTTTAACCGCCTTCTGAGGGTGAAGATCATGTCGTATTGAGACAATAAAAGTGCCCACTTAGCCAATCTTGAATTCAATGATCCTGGCTTCGTCATAAGAAGACGCAATGGGTTTACTCTGGAGATGACATGTATGGTCTGGCTGACCAAATAATGTCGTGTCTTCTGAACAGCAAAGACAAGAGCTAAACACTCTTTCTCGATAGGGTTGTAGCGAGATTCCGCTCCTATGAGAGTTCTGCTCAGATAATAAATGGCCTGCTCGTGGCCATTGCCGTCTTTTTGAGCGAGGAGGGCACCGAAGGAGTAGTCCAGAGCTTTTACATAAAGCAAGAATGGTTTCCCTGATGTAGGGGCCACCAAGACTGGAGGTTTTGTGAGATACCTCTTGATGTCTTCATAAGCTTCCTGGCAAGCTTGATCCCATACGAAGGAAGCACCCTTTTTCATGAGTCAGGTGAACGGTTGACAGCGGCCTGAGAGATTTGCGATGAATCTTCTAATATAAGCCAGCCTGCCTTGCAAGCCTCTAAGCTCTTTGAGATTCCTCGGTGGATGCATGCTCTGAATGGCTTTGACCTTGTCTGGGTCAAGATGAATTCCTTTTGACGTAACAATGAACCCAAGGAACTTGCCACTTGACACTCCCAAGAAGGATTTTGTCGGATTCATTTTTAGTTGATGAGCCCGCATTATGTCGAACATCGTTCTCAAGTCGCGAAGATGTTCCTTCTTGTTACGGCTTTTGACGGCAATGTCGTCGACATAGCACTCCACCGTTTTTCAGAGATGATCGCGAAAGATCGTACTCATTGCCCGCTGGTAGGTTGCTCCGGCGTTCTTCAGTCCAAAAGGCATTACAGTGTAGCAGTATACCCCCAATGGTGTTCGGAACGAAGTATGCTTCTCGTCGTCGGGATACATCTTAATCTGGTTGTATCCTGAAAAGCCGTCCTTGAAAGACATCCTTTCGAACCCGCACGTGTTATCAATCATGACGTCGGTGATGGGCAGTGGGAATTCGTCCTTAGGACAGGCCGTGTTGAGATCACGATAGTCGATGCAGATCCGTATTTTCCCATTCTTTTTTAGGACGGGGACGATATTAGCAACCCAATCTGGATGTTGTTCCTCCTGGATGAAGCCACATGCAATGAGCTTGTGAACTTCAGCTTCAATAGCTTCCATAATGTTCGGGCGAAACCGACGTTGTTGCTGCTTGACTGGCTTGACGTCAGGCTTGATGTTTAGACGGTGCATAGCGACCTGTGGATCAAGTCCGGGCATATCTTCGTAGCTCCATGCGAAGACGTCTATATACTCTTTTATGAGTATTATCAATTCTTCCTTTTCTATAAGTGATAGGCTTTCACTTATAAAGATGGGTTTGGGATGATCTTGACTTTCCAGGTTGACCTGCATCACCTTGTCTTCAGTAGGTGGTTCGCACAGTTCGAATCGCTTTTCCCACTGGAGGTTTAATTGTTGGGCCCATGGCTCCTCATTAATAGCTTCTGTAGGCTCTAATTGACTGCTTGAAGTCATATTGACAGTGAGGTCTTCGAACATTCCTCCTACACTGATATCCGAGCCCCACTCAGAGGATGAGGCTGAATGTGATGGAATTGGTTCATCGTCTTTGGCTTGAACCGTTGCTGACAATGTGGGTGTAACGTATCCCAACCCCCTGCGTGTACTATCATAGTAATTTGCAGGCTTCCCTTTAGGCACGAAGTTCCGCATCAAACCGCGCCTTCCTTTTCCAAAATTCAGGCCTTCTCCATGCTTCAAGTCGTACCCCATTTTCTTCATAATATGGCGCGCCGGCCGCGCGTAATGGAGGAACTGTGGAGTGTCTGAATCTGAACTTGAATCTGCAGTCATGGGTCCCCGTGGTTTGGTTCTACCGAAGATTATCGGTAACTGACCTTCTTTGGATGGCGGGATCACCAAAACGGCTCCTTCTGCGGATTCCATGGGCGTACTGGACGTACTTGGCTTATGTAGGGGCATATGCAGAGAGCCATCCGTAATGGATTCAAACAGCCCAATACTCACAGGATAATCGAAAGAAATATTATCATTAATTACCCATTCACCTTCATCCTCTGAAGGAGTATTACATTGGGGATTGTTGAGACATGCTATAATTGGTTCACCAATCAGAATGGCTGGCATGCCTGCTTCGGATTCTGAATTCGCCTCATTGCCACTTTCATCATCGTCCGGCAACGGTTCTTTAGGTGTCCCACCGGCCTCTTGATACAGGAGAGCGTCAGTGAAGTAGTTTTCCACCCCTTTGAATGGTTGCTTCTCAGCAAAGACAGTTCGTACTGTCGCATCATCTTCAACATATTTGAAGCATTGGTGGAGAGTTGAGGGAACGATCCAGTTGGTATGGATCCATGGCCGTCCCAGCAGCAGGTTATATGATGTGTCAGCGTCAATGACATAGCATGTCACCTCTGACTTCAGGCTTCCGATTCTGCAACGGAGTCAAATTTTTCCCAGTAGATGACTGCTCCCGGCGTTGAAACCATATATTGTAGTAGTGGTTGTAGACAACCTGTACAGTGGTATGCCGAGGAAGTAAAGAAGCCTTTTAGGGATGATGCTGAGTGCAGACCCCGGATCGACCTGTATTCTTTCGATGCACGTTGAACCGATATATCCGGTGTAGTACAGAGGTCGATCGTGCTTGTTGTCTTTGAGAAGCATATCTTCCGCCGTGAATGTAATAGCGGGCACCTTGGATTGTGTGTGATGACATTCTGGACAAGGAGACTGAACGTCGTCGTTAGGGATCTCAGGGATGCATGTCAGAAAGGATTCTGAATTGGCTAGCGCATCCCTGAGTGCTTCTCTTGTTTCTTTTGAGAGGCGAAGGAGCTCGTGTATAGTGATACGAGCTGGGATATTGGCCAGTTGAGCCAATATGTTAAACCGAAAGGGTGTATCAAACCCTTGGCCTGGTGGTTTCTTCAACACGTGGTCGAATCATACCTCCTTAGGCCTCTCTTTTCCCTTGGTTGGGATTGGAGTGGATGCTGGTATTTGTACTGATGTCGTTTGCTGTTGTATCTCGTCAGTAAACTTCTCATACTGCCTTAAGTATGATTTTCCAGATCGGGTACCCGTCTGTTGAGGTAGGTCAGCCTGCGTTGTGCAAGCATGCTTTTCTCCTTCTGAATCACTGAGGGAAGCTGAAGTAAGATTGCCGTCGTCCGACAGGAGGGAGATGACATTGCAAGATTTGCCCTTTGACTTGGGCTTTTTGAATCCCACTGCATGTCTTGGGCGAGGTCTGGGTGTATCCAGATGACTTCCCCTCTCTCCAATGTTAAAGGAACAAGACCCTTATTATCTTGAGCTGTAGCTGGAGGATGCTTGACTTCCAGCCGTGGCGCAGGGACTGAATAAGTCCCGTCAGGAACTGTGACCTTTGGAGCTTTGCCGAACTCCAGAGTCACCATATTGGCCGTGACTTTCTTCTGTTCTGTCTTCAATGTCAGAACCCCGGCATCAACCAAGGCTTGAATTCTGTCTTTGAGGACATAGCACTCGTCAGTAGGATGGTGAATCATCCTATGATAGAGGCAGTATTTAGGGTCGTTTGTGCGCCCTATCTCATTGGGACGCCGAGCATCTGGCAGTTTCATTTTATTCCCTTTGTGGAGCAGATGGAATATCGTGACCACCTGATCGTCTTTGAAGGAGTACTGCTTTGGAGGGAACTTAAGCTCCTGATTGTTGAAGCCGCTCTTCTTGGCCTTTGACTGCACATCTCCGGATAACTCCACAGACATAGTCTCTTTGCCTTTAGTTTGAGAAGATTGCGGTAGGTCGCTACGCCCTTTGTTATTCATACCCCATTTGCCTCTAGGGGCGGATGGTTCGAACTTTTTAGCCGACTTCTCAGCTATCTCAGCTTGTTCGACCAATTCTTTCGAGGTGTGGGCTTTAACAGCCCCCATGCGAACTTCCACTTGGTCTAGGAAGTTGTGTCTGCATGTCCGTAAGAGCATGGGTAATGGCATCCCTGCTGGGCACATCAAGGATAAATTTCTGAACTGTTCAATATAGTCACGGACAGATTCGCCCTTCCTCTGCACAGTGGAGAGGAGCTTATCCATGGTCACTTCGGTATCGTCCTCATAGAAACGAGAGAGGAACCGGGTTTCCAGGTCGATCCAGGAATTGATAGAGCCCGGAGGGAGACTTCGGAACCAGTCAAATGCCACCCCCTTTAAGGTGCCAATGAACAGCCTAGCCATGATGGCGTCATTGCTTATAACATTACCAGTCTGAGACCGAAAATAGTAGATGTGTTGATTTGGCGAGCTCTTTCCATCATAGGTATGCAACGTTGGTGGTTTGAACTTCGGTGGATATGGCACCGAATCCCACTCCAGCGGATAAGGACGGACTGCCCCTACCTTCTTTAATTCATCCCTCTGAGCTAGGGATGCGATTTGAGCTTAGAGGCCCTTAAGGACTTCGGCGTCTAGGGAAGAACCCTCCTTGAATTTCTCCGGCTTTGGTTGCTCATTGCTGAAGTGTTCCTCCTCATCGTGATTGCTCCCGGCATCATTGTCATTCCGATTGCTGAGGAGTCGAGCAAGCATCTGTTGAATATTGTCCAAGGTTTCTTGCTGGGTTTTGAAAGTTTGCTCCTGAGCTTCCAGGCGCCGACGAAGGTCGTCGTTGGCGTTATCAGCCATATTGACTGATGCTCTGTCTGTTCGCACCGAGCTAACTGTCGCCGAAGAGGCGTACCCACTATCTTCATCTTCTTCGTCCGATGATTGGAGTGATCTCTTGGGCTCTGGCGAGGCTAGGGCCGTCGAGGAGGAAGGCTGTTCATAACTGTAGGGTATCGCCACCCTAGATCTGGTTTTCGGAAAACACCCTCTTCATGCACCAAGACTTCGCCTAAGCCTGGGCTGTAATCTAGATCTGGGGAGCTGTAGGGGGTGTCAGATGCTTGTCTTCCCCTGCGTAACTCTCGTCCTCTTCCGGTCATGTTGACGGATGCAGAGGGTGGATCTCGCGAGACGCTCCTTTTGCGATGCTTCATCGGGGCTTGTACCGACAGCCGATCAAAAACTGATCGCCAGCCTGGAAAAGTGGCGAAGATTGGTGCTAGCTGGCAATGGACCGAGTGGACTGTCACCAACTGACATCCCACTTGTTGACAACAGGAGGAAGAGGTTTGTTTATTTGTCAACAATTCTCGCAAATCAGACCCGCTTGGGCCTAAACAATCGAGCGCAAAGGCACTTTTGGATCGCACATAGGACGATGTCCTGCTTCTTTTATCTCTGCAGATGGGATTAGCACTGAATAGTGCTTTGGTTCTAGCTTCGCCACAAAGCGCAGGCTTAGCGCTTGACGAACTGGAGAGCGGAGCACGCTGCGGTGCTTTACCCGCTATGCTGCTGCGAAGGCAATTAGCCTTAGATGGTACTTTGGCTTCAGCTCCGCGGTCACGGACCCTGCGCGTACACTGTGGTACAGTAGCTTTGCTCATGAGAACGAGGCCGGCGCGAGGCATTGCTGCTCTTAAATTGGATGACGGTATGATTGCCGTCGTAACTTTATGATTGGAGCAGACAGGCATCCTGCCTTTTTCTTCGCAAGAGAGGCGCGGTTTAGGCATAGCTACGCCTGGATCTTCGGTTGGAGACTTCTGTTTAGGCTTCCATACCCGCCTTGGCAGAGGAGACTTAGGTTCGCAAGGAACCTGATTAGCGACACGCGAGGCTGAGGGGTGTTGGCAGAATTCTGCTTCTGGTTCCTGCTTCAAAATCTTGGTCATGGAGACCTTTCTATGCTTCCATACTCGAAGCATTAGATCACCCCCAGAGAGGACTTCTTCAGATCTTCCTTGATCGAACTGGACCACCAAGTTCTCACAAGTAAAGGAATCAGGCTGCGGACGTGCTTCCTTGTTGCGCCAAATAACCGCAGTAGGTTCGCAGAGAACCTTCTCTGTCTCTGCAGAGACTTTCCTTGAAGATTTAGCTAGAGAAGCTCTGGCTGCACCGGCTTTTCTGAATTCAGAGTTAGACCCGAAGGTCTGTTCGTCACATTGCGACACTTGATTCTCGGCAGTGGAGAATTTCCTCCCCAGCGGAGTCGCCATCTTTTTTTCCATTATATTCGCAAAGGGGAAAACTTACAAAAAAGAGTTTGAGGAGCTAAATTACAAGCATTCTTAAAAAGATTACAAGTAGATCTCCTCAGAGATTCTGGAGAAGTGTGCCGATAGGAGTCTGGTCAGCGCGCGACCACTTTGTCCCTTTGACGATGCGAGCGATGAGATTCCCTTCTCGCCTGGTTCCGGGAATCAGAGAATAGAGAGTTGGTAGAACCCTCTTGCTGCTTCTCAAAATCGCCTTCAATTAGGAATTCCTTCTCGCCTGGGTCCGGAGATTCCTGAGAAGAAGGATGATATTAGGGTATCAACACCCTGGATAGAGAAAGCAATTCTCTAAAAGATCTCTGAATTCGAGAGCGCATGGTGCGTCGTGAAGAAGCCTCTGCTTGTGGAGTCCTTTCTCGAGCGTATCGTCTCAGAAAAGCTCTTCGAAGAAGTCCTCTCTCCTTGTGCCCCTGACGGGTTATTTATAAGGAGAGCAAGGGTATAATCGTCCCTTGAAAATATGAAAACAGATTGAATCAAATCTGTTTAAATCTGGAAAGTAGCCTTGCTGCGAGGCTAGGATCGGTTTCTGCGAAGCTAGAATTGGCAGGTCGGTTGACCTTCTTGATCCTTTCCATATCGTTGGAGGATTTCCCCTGATCTTCTTACTCGTTTTTAGAAGAGTCAAGAGATTGTGGCAATCAACTGCCAAATTTGATCTTTGATTTGATCTTAATTGGATTTGATCTGATTGGATCCGATCTCATCTGAAGATTTGATTGGTCAAAGGTTGACCATAGCAGACCAACAGCGGAGCTACCCGCATTGAGCTCGTAGCGGAGCTAGAGGCAACTTCTGGCGAAGTCTGAAAGAAACCCTTTGGCGGAGCTGGAAGTCCCCTATGACGAAGTTGCGAGTTAGCTTCTTGGCGAGGCTTCGAATGGCTTCAAGGCGAAGTCGAGTGATATTAGTCCTCAAGCGAGGCTGTCCCTTTGGGCTCATGCGATGCTAAGTGCTAGCACCTTAGACCTGCTGAGGTCTGTTTAGAAACAATTCGGGTTCACCGTCTGCTTGCTGGATCAGTGGAGTCCAAGTTGCTTCCTTGTCCCTTGGAGATGGGCGAAAATTGGTCTTCAGCTCGTCTGTCACTTGTCTTTTGTAAATGTCAACAAGTTTAGACATTGTTCGGACCAATAAGAATCTTGTCTTTTTTAAGTGTCAACAGAAGGTATATGCTTGGTTCGGTTACTTTTGATGTATCATTCCTTCATTTAAGTGACACATGCAGCATTATTTTCAAACAGTATTGTTGGATCTTTATCGACTGATAATCCATTGCTTAGATGTGTTGAGTTACAGACCTTCGCCATACACTTTCTCGACTTGCTTCATAGAGTGATATGACTTCAGCATGATTAGAAGAAGTGGTAATAAGTGTTTGGTGTTGTGAACTCCAAGAGATCGCCATACCTCCACATGTGAACACATATCCTGTTTGAGACCTGACTTTCTGTGGATCTAACAAGTAAACTGCATCTGCATAACCAATCATTTTTTCTTTTGATCCTCTGGAATAAAACAATCCAAAAGTAGTTGTTCCTCAAAGATACATGCTTAATTTCATTCCAATGTCTCCGTGAAGGAGATGAGCTAAATCTTACTAATAAATTAGTAGCAAATGCTATATCTGGTCGGGTACAGTTAGCAAGATACATAAGAGCTCCAGTTGCACTTAAGTATGGTACTTCAGAACTATTGACACTCCAAAAAGATAAACTCTACGGCAGTTCTGCAATCGGTCCAAACAATGTCTAACTTTTTGACACTTCTAAAAAGACAAGTCACACGCAGGCTGAGAACCTGTTCATCCCCGATGGACAAATCAATGACTTGGATTTCACTGATCCAGTGAAGCAGACAGTGAACCAAACATTTTGCCTTCTGAAGCAACCTAAAGAGGCTAACTTTTAGCTTCGCTGCAATCTCAGTATTAACTTCGCAGCAAGCTATCAATAACTCTGGGCTCATTGCTTAGCTTCGTCTGAAGCTTTGCAAAGCTTTGTTAAGAGCTCAATGCCATCTTCGCAGCAGACTCAGCAACTCCGTTGTAGGTTTAACTTTGCAAGAAGCTCTCTTTTTAGCTCCGTTGTGAGCTAGCTCCTCTGCGAGCTCATATGGTCATTTTTGACTATTTAAATCTCAACACGAGATTAATGTGATCATTGTATATTTTAGGCAGTTGTTTGTCGTGATCCAATCACTCCTCAATCAGTTGGAGAGGATCAAGAAAAATCCCTTAAATAACTGGAGAAATTAAGGATTGATATGACAACCCTGAGCCAGCTGGCTAATTAACTTCACCAACATGTGCTAGCTTCGCAGAAGCTATGTTTGACTTCACAACGAAGCTACTCTGGTTTCGTAGCGAAGATAGACTGTACTGATTTTTAGGAGAGCGGTTACACCCCTTGGAGCCTATAAATAGCCCAATGCAGGGCTGATTCTAAAAAACAAGAAGAAGGCTGGAGACTTTTGGCTGGAAAATTCAGAAAAAAGTTGATCAGAGAGAGATTTCGTATGGAATCACACTTTTTAGCTTTTGGGTTTTTCTGAGAGAATTTTGTTTCTCTTTCAGGGTGCTAATACCCTTACGATCTTCCTTTCTCAAAGGATTTTTGAAACCAGGCGAGAAGAAAATCCCTAGGTAGAAGACTTGAAGACTCAATCACTCGCATCGTCAACGGAACAAAGTAGTTGCGTGCTAACCAAACTTCCACTGACACACTTCCCCATAAACTCTAGAAGAGAGTTCTTATAATTTTTTCTTTTTTACTTGTAATTCTCTTCGACTTTTATAAAGTTTTTCCTTTCTCAAATTAATGGAAAACAAGATGCCGACTCCGCTGGGAACTTTCTTCTCCACCAACGAGAAGATTGTGTCACAATGCGATGATGAGACC
The DNA here is from genome assembly GCA_038442645.1 of Agave tequilana. NCBI lineage: Eukaryota > Viridiplantae > Streptophyta > Magnoliopsida > Asparagales > Asparagaceae > Agave > Agave tequilana. The sequence goes on from JAVJIF010008637.1 coordinate 128,011, forward strand.
CTTGGGTCTACTGCTGAAACTTTGGTCATCCAGTTTGACCAAGAGAAGTTTGAGCAACTTCTCTCTAAGGGAGGCCCAAACCCTACCAGTGCGCGCAAGCATAAGAAGATCTCAGTGGCTAGGTCTACTCTAGCCACCGCTCGGAAGAAAGTCTCTGACGAGATAAAGGAGGCCACCTGCAGGCCTAACTCAGTCTCAATAGAGACTAAACTATCTGTTGGCCCAGAGGCCCTTCACTTTACTTTTGATGATGATTAACTCATGTAGTTATAGTTTACTAATAATCTTGTGATATTTAGTTTCAGATATTTGATTAAGATATTAGTAGGTGATTAGCTTCAACAAAGGTGTTTTGGAGCTTTCACATAGTGATTTAAGAGCTGAGCGTCAAGTTCACATCTAGCACTCGGTTGGAGTCAAGCTCGGTGAATCGCGTTTGGATCGAGTCGGCCTGGAGATGGCGTTCTACAAGAAGATATCGGTTTGTTTTAGTTTAAAATTGTTTAGATCTCATTGTAAAGATTAGATAGCTGATAAGCTCAAGTTCACAACACACACATGTTTTCAGTTTAAAGTTTCATATTTTGATTTTCGGTTTAACTGATCTTGGTTTTTAAGTCAAAAACATAGATATACTATATTTCATGTATATTGCATTCTATCCATATACAACATGCTTAAAAGTTGTTTCAATATCATGTTTTTGTATTTACATGTGTTTTGAAAAAAATCGGATTTCTATTTTGAAAATCCAAGTTTCAGAAAATACGGTTTTTAGTTTAAGGCAAAATTTCAATCTCACAAAAATGATTCAAATTGTTTGAAATATGTGTTGAATTTTTGTCACACATATTTGTATTTCAAAGATCTAATAAGAACTTATTTTTGTGGAATTTATGTGATTTTATGGGATTTATTTGAAGTTAAAAAGACAAGTTTTTAAGTCCTATAATGCCTTGACTGGCTGTCTGCCGGTCGACCGGACCGGTCAACCGTAGCAGAAGTCGGTCGACCGGACCGGTCGACCGACGTGCACAAGCGTGCACGCCAGCTTGAGCTGGTCGGCCGGGCCGGTCGACCGTCCAGAAAGCTCTACTCTCTGGAAATGGCCCCGGTCGACTGGGTCGGTCGACCGGCAGAGAGCTCTGCTCTCTGTATCCAGTCTCGGTCGACCGGGCCAGTCGACCAGTGGGCTCAACGGTCAAAAATATGACCATTGGCCGGTCGACCGCCCGGTCGACCGGAAGGGCATTTCAGCCCTTTCCAGCTGCCAATGGGCAAATTTGAAATGGGGCTATAAATACCCCATTTGAGTTAGTTTTTCAACAAGATTTCCAAGAGCAAAAATTCTCATTCTTTTTAGTATTTATATACAAGTTTTCAAAAGAGTTTTTAAGCCAAAAGATTTTATCTTTATTTGTTTAAAGGGTTGAAAAAATCAAGAAAAGGAAAAATCTTTGGGATTAGTTTTTGATCTTCATTTCTATTATATCCTAAAAGTTTTCCCAAGTATTTCTTTGAGTTTTTGATTTTCAAACTCTTTGTTTTCTCACACTTGAGCTTATCTATCTATCCTATCTATAGGATCTTATTTTTGTGGGAAAATTGGTTTGTGGTTGAGAGAGACCACCAAGTTGTAAAACCTCCTTGATTTGTGACATCCCTCTAGTGAGAAGGGATTGTGTTGGTATCCCTCTAGTGAGAGGTGATAGTGGAGGTTGTGTTGAAATCCCTCAAGTGTGAGGTGATTGTTGTTGGTGTTGGCTTTGTCCCTATCCCTCATTTGTGAGGTTGATTGTGTTGGTTTATGTCTTGCCTCTAAGTGTAGAAGTTGTATTTGTTGGAGAGAGGAGTTGTGTACTCCCGATTGTATTTACCTAAATTCTCAGTGGAGGTTCCCTGTGTGGGAAGTCCTGTGTGGACGAGTTAGTGGAAATCCTTCTATGTGAAGGCGGGGACGTAGAGCTGTGTGCTCGAACCTCGAAACATATCTCGGTGTTTGCGTTTGATCCACTTTCTCTAACTCTCTCTCTCTTATATTGTGCCTTGCATCATTCATATTGCTCATTCATATTTATATGCTTGGTTGTGTTCATTTGTGTGCCTCACTTGTATTTAACCAAGAGAGCTTCATATAGCACCTCAACTTTTATTCAGAGGAATCAAGAGGAGTTAGTCCAGAGCCCTTCACCGGAAATTCGGCTACACTCTTTGGTTACACTAAGTGTGTTGTATTTAGTTTATAAATTTCGCATTATTTGTCATAGATTAGCCTTATACCTATTCACCCCCCTCTAGGTTTACTTTCAATTGGTATCAGAGCGTACGCTCCTGATATTAGGTTTAACCACCTAGGAGTGTGATCTTGGTTGCTAGTCTATCATTTGTATTTGCACACTTATATTATTTACACAAACTCATGGATTGCTTGACCCCTCCCATGTTTGATATTTCCAACATTGACATGTGGAAATTTAGGATGAGTATGTACCTAAAAACCCTAGGCTTGCATGTTTTCCTTACCGCTACCAAGAAATCCTATCTTGGAAATAGCAAGCATATAGAGGCCAATGCACAAGCCCTAACGGTACTTAGAAGCATGCTTAATAAAGAATATTTGTTTATGGTTTCTCATTGTGATTCCACTTTTGCAGTGTGGAACACTTTGACCTCCTCCGAGCTTCAAACGCCAAACATTATGGAGAAGGAAACTAGTGGAGAAGAATCCGAACAACGATGCTACATGGTCCAAGGGAATGACTCCCTTGAGGTATTTTCAGAATCTCAACTAGATGATTGTGCTAGTTCTTCTGGCGATGATCATATTGATGCCGATGCTTTGAATGAAGAACTATCAATTGTTTGTGAAAAATTGCTTAAAAAATATAAAGTTTTGAAAAAGAAAAGCTATGGATTAAATAAAAAAAATAAAGATTTGTTTTCAAAACTTGAGTTGGCTTTGCAAGAGAAGGTAGAGATTTCTAATGAAAGGGACTCATTGAAATCCCAACTTGAACTTGCTCTAAATGAAAACAAAATTTTGAAAAACAAAAAGGATTGCAATGATGTTTTGAAGAAAACTGAGACTTTAACTTTAAAACTTGATTTTGTTATAAAAGAAAATGAATCTTTGAAAATGAAAGTTGCTTTAATTTCAAAGGATTTGGATTTGGTTTCTAAGAAAAATATTTCTTTGAAAAATGATTTAGATACACATGTTTGCCATGCTAGTATAGCTTCACATCCTAGTGTATCTATTGCATGCACCTCTTCTTCTAATATTATTGAAAATGATATTTGTTTGTTAAAGAAGAGTGTGGATTGTTTAGGCTCCACTTTGAGCCAATGTGCTTTAAATCACACACGTTTGGAATTTATGTTTCGAAAGAAACAAGTTCCATCTATGCATGCACACCATCCACGGCATACACATGCTCCTCACGTTCATGCACACAACACTATATATGCTCATGTGTACACTTGTACACGTTGTGGACGTAAGGGCCACCTTGCTAAGTTTTGTTATGATAGACTACATGATGTAAATTTAGCAAATAAATTTGTTTAGGTTAGGAAAGGAGCTAACCCCCATGGACCAATTAAAGTATGGGTACCAAAATCCACCCCTATTTTATTTGATGTAGGTGTGGGCTCTCACTTGACGTGAGAGTGATGGTGCCTTGAGGTGAATGCGTTCCGAGCTAAACGGAGACTATTTTGGATGCATCACTTTCAAGGGGAGTTTGGTGGGAGGACCACCTTAGTTTGGAGACATAGAGATGTGCCCTCTTGGTTTTGGTAACGATCTCTTACTCTTCTTTTATGTTTACATGCTTCCATTGTTGATTTTAGCATGTTTTGATGTTTCATGATTATTATGATAAATGCCATGATAATTAGATATGTGACATACATGTATAGTATTTGAGTTACACCCATGTTCATATGGATTATTAATTTTGTGTTCTCACTTTAGTTTAGCTATCATGTATATCATAACTCTAAACATGTGCATTTATATAATGATCATAATTATGCTTTGTTTCTATGCTTCATGATTTGATTACATATTTAGATGTTAGTTTTCATTAAAACTTGAGTATATACTTGTACAACTAGTGAGCCACAAATAGATTATTAAATGTTTGTACTTGATTGCTCATTTGTACACATTAGATGTACTAGTATAGCCTAGTTTTGATGATTCATGCATTTTGACTTGTATTCTCTATTTTGTACATGTTTTCATGTTTGTAATTAGCTTCATGTATATGTCTATTTTGTTTAAACTAATAGTTATACATATACATTCTTGAGCCACTTGCCTTCATGCATATATTTTTGTGGACTCATTCATGTTTGGATGTGTGTATATACTCTAGTTTGTACAAAACATACATATGCCTTGAAGTTGTATTATTGAAAATTAAATTTTAATGATTTTCGTGTTTTCATTTATAAAGAAATTTCACATTGAGCTTATTGCCTATTTTCATGATTATGTTTTCACATAACTCTAATACACTCACTTTACTTCTTTTTTACTCATGATTTGTTTTCATGAGAGTATATATGCTTATAGACCTTTGAGTGTTTGATGATCATGTGATTTTCATGTTTCATGGATATTCTATTGTTTTATTCCTTACTTGAAGAATTTCGTACTAGTTTTCAAGTTTTTCATAAAACTAGTTGCGTTATTCTTCATGTGGTAAAGTTTTCAATTGTACTAAAACTATTTTCAAACTTATTTTTGAAAACCTCTACCCATTAAGGGCGGTTGGTTGGGCGACCATGCCTTGTATGCATTATTGAAAATCTATTTAAACTTGTGCATGAAATGGGTGGTAGGAAGTATGAGTTATACACTTGATTCTCATTGTGTTTTCAATTGGTATCACAATTGATTTCTATTTTGGTATACTCATATTTGTTTCTATATATGTATGCTTCAACTTCTAACAATATCAATTTAGATTGGTATTTACATTTTCACACATATATATGTGTTTTGATTATGCTTACTATATCTTTATATCTTTGAACACAAATTTGGTTATGCTAACCTTGATTTAGTCCTTAATGACAATTATTTTTAAATTGGTATCTTATACAAGCTTATGCATCGTTTTCATGACTATTTCATAAAGGGGGAGAAAATTCATATTTTACCTTTCAATCGGTTTTGTCTACCATTGATATCTTACTCCCACTCTTTATGTTGAAAAATGATTGAAAAATGATATTAATTTTTTAATTTGGTATCATATGCTCCTAATGAAAATTATTTTCAATTGGTATATGGTTCTTTTTCAATATTGGTATCAAGAATATTAAATTGATATTATTCTCTATTTAGTATCTCTATTGCAAAATATTTTTAGTATTTAACCAAAAAGATTGATTTATGTTTATCAATTGGTATCAAAAGTATTAAATATTTTCAATTGGTACTAATTTTTTTTCAATTGGTATCAAGATTACCTATTTGTTTATATCTTTCAATTAATATCAAAATTTTTGTTTATTTTCAATTGGTATCATGATGTTTCGATGTATACCTTTATACTTAATTGATATATCTTTCAATTGGTATCATTTTGATTTGTATTGCTTATATGCAAGGGAAGCTTAACATCTTCTCTGTATATAGATTCATGTTGAGTGTATGTCATATTGAAGTTATTGGCATTTTTTTGGTACGTAGTACACGTGTGTAGTAGGAGCTTCACATCTCCTTTTATACATTGCATATTATGCTTTATGTGGTTAGGGTTTAGTTATCTCTTTTCATATAAATGCATGTATGCAGGGGGAGTTAACTTCACGTCTCTCCTCTTCATGAATGTATATAGCATATATACCTTTATTGTTTTTGATTTATGCAAAAGGGAGAAAAAATATTGTTTATACCTTTATTGTTTGTACCCCTTTATTGATGAATTGACAAAAAGGGAGAGAGATATTTTGGAGTTTATATGCTTGTTTGTTTATAAGATATTTTGGAGTTTATATGCATGATGTTTGTTTATAAGATATTTTGGAGTTTATATGCATGTTTGTTTATATGCATGTTTGTTTGAATTAGTTATCCTTTACCATTGATATCAAAAGCATCTTTTATTGGTATTGGTATCAAGAGCATCTTTTATTGTTTTTGTTGGTATCAAGAGTTTTTATTTGTATCAAGAGCAACATTGTTTTATTGTTTTATTGGTATCAAGAGCTACATTTTTTTTTTAAAAAAAGGAAATTTTTATTGGTATCTAGAGCAACATTGCTTTTAAGAACATGTTTATTTTAAAAAGAAATTTTTATTGTTATCTAGAGAAACATTACTTTTAAGAACATGTTTATTTTAAAATAGAGTCTTTATTGGTATCAAAAGCATGTTTATTTCATTGGTATAAAAGATCATGTTTATGCATATTTATGTTGAGCATTCATTGAATATCTTATTGTTTATTGCTATGCATGAGTTAAGGAGGAGCTTCTATGAAGCTTAACTTTAATCCATGCATATATACCTCCATGAGTTTTGTCATCATCAAAAAGGGGGAGATTGCTGGCCCAGAGGCCCTTCACTCTAGTTTTGATGATGATTAACTCATATAGTTATAGTTTACTAATAATCTTGTGATATTTAGTTTCAGATATTTGATCAAGATATTAGTAGGTGATTAGCTTCAACAAAGGTATTTTGGAGCTTTCACATGGTGATTCAAGAGCTCGAGCGTCAAGTTCACATCTAGCACTCGTTTGGAGTCAAGCTCGGTGAATCGCGTTTGGATCGAGTCGGCTTAGAGACGGCGTTCTACAAGAAGATATCGGTTTGTTTTAGTTTAAGATTGTTTAGATCTCATTGTAAAGATTAGATAGTTGATATGATCAAGTTCACAACACACATATGTTTTCAGTTTAAAGTTTCATGTTTTGGTTTTCGGTTTAACCGACCTTGATTTTCAAGTCAAAAACATAGATATACTATATTTCATGTATATTTAGATTCTATCCATATACAACATGCTTAAAAGTTGTTTCAATATCATGTTTTTGTATTTACATGTGTTTTGAAAAAATCGGATTTCTATTTTGAAAATCCAAGTTTCGAAGATTTTTGGTTTAAGGCAAAATTTCAATCTCACAAAATGATTCAAATTGTTTGAAATATGTGTTGAATTTTTATCACACATATTTTTATTTCAAAGATCTAATAAGAACTTATTTTTGTAGAATTTATGTGATTTTATGGCATTTATTTGAAGTTAAAAAGACAAGTTTTTAAGTCCTATAATGCCTTGACTGGCTGTCTGCCTGTCGACCGGACCGGTCGACTGACGTGCACAAGCGTGCACGCCAGCTTGAGCTGGTTGGCCGGTCGACCAGGTCAGTCGACCGTCCAGAGAGCTCTGCTATATAGAAATGGGCCCGGTCGACCAGGTAGGTTGACTGGTAGAGAGCTCTGCTCTCTGTATCCAGTCTCGGTCGACCGAGCCGGTCGACCGGTGGGCTCAACGGTAAAAAATATGACCGTTAACCGATCGACCGCTCGGTCGACCGGAAGGGCATTTCAGCCCTTTCCAGCTGCCAATGAGCAGATTTGAAATGGGGGTTTAAAAACCCCATTTGAGTTAGTTTTTCAACAAGATTTCCAAGAACAAAAATTCTCATTCTTTCTAGTGTTTATATACAAGTTTTCAAAAGAGTTTTTAAGCCAAAAGATTTTATCTTTATTTGTTTAAAGGGTTGGAAAAATCAAGAGAAGGAAAAGTCTTTGGGATTAGTTTTTGATCTTCATTTCTATTATATCCTAGAAGTTTTCCCAAGTATTTTCTTTGAGTTTTTGATTTCCAAACTCTTTGTTTTCTTACACTTGAGCTTATCTATCTATCATATCTATAGGATCTTATTTTTGTGGGAAAATTGGTTTGTGTTGAGAGAGACCACCAAGTTGTAAACCCTCCTTGATTTGTGACATCCCTCTAGTGAGAAGGGATTGTGTTGGTATCCCTCTAGTGAGAGGTGATAGTGGAGGTTGTGTTGAAATCCCTCAAGTGTGAGGTGATTGTTGTTAGTGTTGGCTTTGTGCCTATCCCTCATTTGTGAGGTTGATTGTGGTTGTTTGTGCCTTGCCTCTAAGTGTAGAGGTTATATTTGTTGGAGAGAGGAGTTGTGTACTCCCGATTGTATTTACCCAAATTCTCAGTGGAGGTTCCCTGTATGGGAAGTCATGTGTGGACGAGTTAGTGGAAATCCTTCTATGTGAAGGCGGAGACGTAGAGCTATGTGCTCAAACCTCGAAACATATCTCGGTGTTTGCGTTTGATCCACTTTCTCTAACTCTCTCTCTTATATTGTGCTTTGCATCATTCATATTGCTCATTCATACTTATATGCTTGGTTGTGTTCGTTTGTGTGCCTCACTTGTATTTAACCAAGTGAGCTTCATATAATACCTCAACTCTTATTCAGAGGAATCAAGAGGAGTTAGTTCAGAGCCCTTCACCGAAAATTCGGCTACACTCTTTGGTTACACTAAGTGTGTTGCATTTAGTTTATAAATTCCGCATTATTTGTCATAGATTAGCCTTACACCTATTCACCCCCCTCTAGGTGTACTTTCACTGTCTTTGCGCCAGCACCTGTATACTGCGTGCGAAGTTAGAATAGCCTCTAAGGCTTTTTTGATTGAAAAATTCTCTTCAGCCTCATGCGAGGGTAAAAGATCCGCTGTTTCAGCTTCGGGCGAAGCTAATAAAGTCTCTGACTGCAAGACTTCTTCAGCTCTTCACAGAGCTCAGCTTCGCTTCTCCCATGAAGCTAAAGGCAAAGCACTTATAAAGTGCTATCAGCAAAGCTACAGTAGCTTCGCTCTCCACTGTCAAAGCTTCTGTCTGCGAAGTTAGATCTAAATCATACCTTGGTGCTACCAGCAAAGTTACTTCGCTAAAAAAAAGGGAAGTACTTCACAGTACTAAAGCACCAAGTGTTGAGGTAGCTTCGCCTCGCGGTGAAGCTATCTTAACTTTGCTCCCAGCCAAGAAAAAGCCTTTAAGGCTAAGTCTAGGGCTAAGTGTAAGACTATTCAGTCTTCTGGGCTAGTAACCAGCCTACCTAAATATTCGTGTTGGATCGATTAGGTCCGATCAACACAAACTTGCGGAAATTTTTGAGCAACAAGCGGAAGTCCCACCCTGAAGAGCAGGTTTACATCTCAACGTCTCTATGTGGACGAGCGAGGTGTTAACTTGTGACTATGCACTCCACTAATCGTTGTCTGGGTCTAATCCCCGCAACACCTCCTCCTAACAAACCGTCAATATTCGATCGGTTGTCAGCTTGGACCTCTAAAGAGTCCAAATCTAAGAGGAAAACGAAAGCTAGAAAACCTCACCTCACTGCAACGTCTGTCAATATGACAGGTAAAAGAAGGGATCCGATGTGATCCTGAAGAGGAAGACAGAGGGTTCGCACTCCCTCAGTTAGTTTCCCAGATCCTGACTATAGCTTAGGCTTAAGTCAGGTTCTAATTGAACCAAAAGTGCCTTCCGAGATACCCGCTCTAGGGTAGCAATACCCTACAACTATGGACAACCATCTTCTTCCATAAGGACTATGTCACTGGAACCACTGAGAAGCCTTTTTCAGTGATCAAACGATGAAGAAGAAGCCAGCAGTTATGCTTCCTCTGCCACAGTTAGCTCGAAGCAAACAGGGACTGCGTCGGCCAATATGGCTGACAACAACCATGATAATAATCTCCATCGGCGTATAGAGGCTCAAGAGCAAACTTTCAAAGCTCAGCAAGCAGCTTTGGATAACATCCAGCAAATATTGGCGCAACTCATAAACAACCGGAACAATGATGAAACCACTGGTAGCAATCATGACGAGGAGGAGAACCCTGACACAGAACCCCTAAGATTGATAAGTCAAAGGGAAGTTTCATAATTAATGCGATGTTATCAAAGGTATCCAAGCTCAGATCACATCCCTAACTCAGAGGGATGAACTGAAGAAAGTAGGAATGACGCGTCCCTACCCACTAGAATGGGATTCAGTTCCCTATCCATCGAAGTTCAAGCCACCTACGTTACACACGTATGATGGCAAGAGCTCGCCAAATCAGCACATCTATTACTTCGGTCGCAAATCGGCAACATGATAGACAACGATGCTGTCATCACCAGACTATTCATTGGCACTCTTAAAGGAGTAGCCTTTGACTGGTTCATAAGCCTTTCCAACAGCTCTATCAATTCTTGGATCGACCTGGAAACCTGGTTCCTTTCTCGATTTTACGAGGAGGACACTGAGGTGACCATGGATAAGCTTCTCTCGACAGTCCAAAAAGGAGAGAATCCGTGCGGGAATGCATTGAGAGATTTTGCAATCTTTTTCTCTCATGTTCCCCGTAGGCATGCCTTTGCCTATGTTACTTCAAACATGTCGGCATAACTTCCTCGACAAAGTAGAAGTTTATATAGAAGCTGTTAAAGCCCATACTTGAAAGGAGCTTGTCAAACAGGCAGAGATAGTTCGAGCCATTAGTGCCCAAGAACAAATGGGTGGTCTGCACCAAGGAGCGTGATGTAGCCCAATCTTCCCAATCTAAAGGAAAAGAAACGATGGCAGTCGAGTTGTCTAGGGAAACTCCACAAAAGCAGAAAAGGAGGGACGCCAGCAACAATCAGGAATTTAAGTTTCCACTGAGGCAATATTCCTTCAAAGATGAATAGGTGATGACCATCTTCCACCTACTCAACAAGGGTAACAAGCTCAAGTTATCTGAAGTCCGGCGATTAGAAGAAATAGGACGTACAAATGATCTCAATTACTGCTTCTTTCACAGAATGGTGCATCATTCCACTGGCAGATGCTTTATTCTCAAGGACAAGATCCAAGTATTAGTGGATGCTGGATTTCTGACTCTTAAGTCAGAGCAAAAGAAAGTCACCGCCAATATGATGACTTTCAATTTCGGGACCTTCCTGAAGATAACGGTCAAAGATGGATTGACCCCAGTCCCCAAAGCCAGACTAGACGTTGTCAACCAAATGGCAGAAAAGCAGAAAACCAAGGGCCCCGTTCCACTGATGACAAAACCTGGAGAGCTCATGTGGGTCCACCCAGATATCGTCGAGGATGATCAATGGGAGTCCAGCAAGCCCAAGCTCAAAGGCAAGTCATGTAACGCCATCTCTCTCATAATGGATGATGACGCTGTGACTATAGCTTCTCTCAGTGACTCAAAAGAAGAGAAGCTTGCCTTAGCGACGCAACCTGCTACCTCTCAGCCAATAGGCACCTGGTCTGAAAAATAGTACTTACAACAATACGACCAGACCCCCGATGGGACACAACAGCCAATGATGTCGGAAACAACTACACCAATTCAACTTCGACGCCACCTCCGCCACTGGACAAAGGGAAGCAAAAGGAGGTCTGATTCGACAAATCATTCAAAAAGGATCCTTCAAAGGGGCTTAACGCTCTTTTTCGCTTTGACATATTGGCATAACATGCCAATATCCATGCTCGTATCACTCTGTACAAGCTACTTAGTCTCTCAAAGGAGACAAGAGAAGCGCTTAGAGATGCACTTGCTGACTCAGAATCCTTTCTAACACAAGTGCAGTAATCTCTATTAATGACAACGGAACTCCTTGTCCCCAATATCATTTGGTGCAAAGACAGGTGCCATCCATCACCTTCACTCCTGAGGACACGCTCCTCAAAGATAATAAGCATGATAGGCCTCTGTATTACACTGGGTACATTGGTTCTACGTGCATCGAGAGGATCTAAGTCGGTCCATGATCTGCTATCAACATCATCCCGAAGAGGCTTCTCTACTTCCTGGGCATCTCACTAAGCAGGTTGTCGACCACTACTACAACCATCTATAACTTTAATGCCGAGAGTAGTTACTCTCCGAGCAAGATTCGTCTCTGATGCCAAAATTGGAGACTTGAAATTAGAAGTGATGTCTTACGTTATTGACGCTGACTTATCTTATAACATCTTGCTCGGATGACCATGGATCCATGCCAACTATATCATCCCCTCCACGTTGCACCAGTGCTTCAAATATGTGGGAGATGATGTTGTGTCCGAACGGTATTCACTGAAATGCAGCCGTTCAAAGGAGTTAAGAATTACTTCACTGACTCCCCGCTCTACCAGGAGTATAACGAGCCAGTGAAGCAATCGTTGCCTGATGACGTCGACAGTGGCAACATGCGGACTCAAAATTAGAAGAAGTTGTGCCAGCTACCTTTAGTATGGAACTAATTGTAGCATATCTAGATGATCCTGATTGTAATAATCTTGCTGAAAATAAGGGCGAGTGGATCCTTAATGAAAATGTTGCTTTTGATTCTTCTTTATATCTTGAGGATGTATTTAAATCTGTCGATTTAGTTCCTTATACATGCCTTTACCCATCTCAAAAATGGCATGCATGCATATAGAGAACAATGAAGGGTCTGTCTTCATTGTCCCTCCTTCTAAAAGGGCCAATCACTGATTATATTCAGAAGAGGTCAAGCTTCAGCTACGACATCCAAGAAGTCAGATGATGACTTCGAACCCTCAAAATTCTTTCATTATGCACAGTCAGCACACCGTATGATGAAAAGAATAGGGTACAACTTAAATCATGGCGGTAGTTTGAATTTAGATAAAAAGTGGCGCATTCCTTTGCAACCTTTCGTAAGGGAAGAAAACTAGCCAACTATTACGACCGCATACACAGGGGGTTGGGATACGTCACTCCGCCTCCTCAGTCAGAATCAGAGTCTGAAGAGTTCCTACCATCGCAATCATCAAACTCGTCCAGTTAGGACTCTGATATTAGTGTGAGGGTAGTCTTCAAAAAGCTCTTTGCCAACAGACATCTATCAGTCAAGCAAAGCAAGACGAAGACATTGAGCCATTCGACGCTGATCTGTGGGCTCAACAACTTGATCTTCAATGGGAGAAATATTTCAAACAGCGCGATCCTCCGACCAAAATAAGGTAATCCAAGTCAATGTGGGCGATCAAGCATACCTGATCGAGCCAAACCTGCATAGAAAAATAAAAACTTTTAGAACAGTGCTAGGTCCTCGATTCTACCGTGTAGCCTAGGGCTAACGGGTCGTGATCCACAGGGAGGGACAGCGATGAAATCGTTGTGTAAGTTTCTTCTTTTAATTTACAAAAACTAGTTAATAATTATTTTCTCAGTTTATAAAAAAAACAAAAATTGTTAAGTTAAGTTAAGAAGGAGATGGTAGAAAAAGAGATGGTAGTGTTGTTTTATTTACAAAAGAAAAAGGAAAAACTAAATAAAGAGGAGAATTATGACTCTAAACTAATGAATAGAAAAAAATACCAAAAAAACACTTACCTCTATTGTTGAAGTATATTGAAGAATTACCTTGAAATAAATTGAAGCAGTAGGAAAAAATAAATGAAACCAGGGCTTCGGCTAGGTCGAGCACACTGAAGAAAAAGTGAAAAACTTCCATTAATTATCACCTTCAATATAAGTCTCTTAAGAAAGGATTAAAATATTATCACTCTACAATAACTCTTCCTCTCTTTTAATCATGTAACTCTCTTTTTAACCTAAGTTATAAAGAAAAAATAAAAAATATATTAAAGAAGAAAAAAAACCTAAACTACAGCTCTCTCTAGAGTGGTGCCCCTCTGCCTTCGAGTATGCAGGTATTTATAGGGAAGAAGTAGATAGGGATAAGAGTACAGAGATCGAGGGAACAAACTCTCCCCTTAATTCAAATACCCAGCCCAAAATACGGCTTTGGCCGCGTTTCCGCCGCCAGAGCCTGGCCATTGGGCCAGGGTCTGGGGGCGCTTGTCCGTTCATGTGTCCTCTATCCATTTATCCTCTTAGATTTTAAATTTCTGCTCTGAAATTGATGATACATCCTTTTATCCTCAATTCAACCAATTGGCTCTTCAAAAAATCCATTTTTTCTTGAATTTAGTTGGTATTATCTCATCTAATATACCCGGTCTTCAGATAAGATGGCTTCTAGTAACTCTGAATTTGAATCAATCCCCTATCTTTTGAACTTTTGGATTTAATTGGATAAATCTGTCAATCTCTATCTTTTCTTTTTTAATTACCTTGCATGTCACTGGACATGAAAATAGATTAATAGCAGAATTTTATTTAAATATAAATGCAAAAATGTGACACATATGATATGAAAACATGTAATGCACGTGTATGATCACACCCCCACACCTATTTTTTGTTCGTCCTAGAGCAAAACTAAAAGTAGAGCTAACCTAACCTAACTCACTTTCGTAGGAATTACAGTTGCACTAAGCACGTGCAACAAGCCGTTAAACCTCTAGGTTACCCCTAGAGGATGAGTTTTGTCTCGTGAGGGTTTTCAGTAAATTGCACCCACAAAATCCATAAAGAAATAAAAATAAAGTGTTAGTATTTTCGAAAACACATTTTGAAAGAAAAAAATATTTGAAGTATTAATGTAAAAATCCAAGTAATTTATAAGTCATAGAATTATCAAAACTTAGTCATTCCTAAACTTAGTCTCTATTCAAAAACTTATTTTCAATCAAGGTAAGGATTAAAATTGTATTTCTCATCTAGTTTATTATTTTATCCTAAATCATATGCACCTGGTGACCGTGAAAATTTGACTCGAAATTCTTCAACTTTCTCTTATGCCTTATTATTATTTTGTTATTATTATTTTTTTACATTTATGGCGGTAATATCGCTTAGCTTTATTAGGCTTTCTAATTTGCCTATGTAATAATATCCCTTAGCTTTATTAGGCTTTCTAATTTGCCTATGTAATGAGCCTTAGTCGGTAACTCTCAAACCAGACAGTTTTAGGGCACCGGGTGAGAAAACACCCAAATGACTTAGGACTCGAGCAAATAAGGTCACAAAACTAAGGATTTTTATTTATATGAACCACTTTTTGGCGTGAATATTTATGCTTTATGAGGCACAAATACCCAGCTTAATCAAAGAATTTTTTTATATAGTAATTCTTTTTATATATAAGGCATAAGAATCTTTGTTTTAGAACCCTAAGTGTATAAGTGTATAAAGTATGCATATTTCATCAAGGTAAAAATCAAGACTAAATTACTTTTCTAATTTTTCTTCCTAACCTTGAAATCAAACAAATAATTTTATTTGATCAAGTATAAGAAATCCTAATTATGATTCTCTTATTTCTTAAAATTAACTTAATATCTTACAAAAATAAGTCAAAGTATCATTTTTATTTTCAAAAACTTTAAAAATTTTCAAGAAATATATATATATATATATATATATATATATATATATATATATATATATATATATATATATATATATATATATATATATATATAAAGTTAGTATGTTAGTAAACCCTCCCCCACACTTAACTCATACATTGTCCTCAATGTATGAATGAAATGCAATAATACATGAAAAGGTGAAAGAGAAGGAAAATTATCACCTCAAGGTGGTGGTTCCGGGGTGATCTCATTAGGCCAAGCGTTTCTGCCCAATCTAAATACTGTAAATTTTCATAGAACCCACCTTTTATGACCTCTTTTCTATTAACATTTTTATAGTCCTCAATATGAATATGATCATACAAGGTCCTAGCATGAAATTTTTTTCAGCTATATGACCAATCTTAGGGTATCATTACAGAGTCATATTAATCTAAACCTTGGTCCAACAATGGAATGTGATTTTGTGGAATGGATGATTTGGGCTCAACAATGAAGGGAATGGGAATCGATACTGACTCGGGAATAAAACTCAAATCAAGTTTAGGTTTGAGAGTCAGAATTGGTTCATGAGTTTGGTCCAAATTATAGAATTCATGTTCACATTCATTTCTCAACAATGAAAATGTGACTATACAAAATAGGTGGTCAATGTTCAAGCCCTATAGAATTGGGTCCAACAATGTTGGCTTCAGAACTGGGTCGAAATCAGATAAGGATACCGGAGTCCGCATAGATTCAAAAAGTGGAACTAAATCACAACATTAGGAATTGGTGTCACATTCATCTTCAAGTTCAATCTCATTGAAATAAAAAATTGCCAATTTGTTAATAGG
This sequence comes from Agave tequilana, assembly GCA_038442645.1. Lineage (NCBI taxonomy): Eukaryota > Viridiplantae > Streptophyta > Magnoliopsida > Asparagales > Asparagaceae > Agave > Agave tequilana. Next base: position 144,126 of record JAVJIF010008637.1, read on the forward strand.
TTGGTGTTGGTCAAGTTCAAATTTTGTGATGAAATTGAATTTTGGTCATAATCTTCAAGATACCATGATTCTTAGTTTCCATCAATATGGTTAGAAGTATCGGGAATAGTCAAGAATTGGGTAAGAAGAGTTTCCTCATTCTTATGCATGTTTTCCAATTGATTAAGTTTTGCTTCTATCATATTGATGGACTAGGTAAAGGAATCTTCGCTCGGAATCATAGATTTCATACTCTCTTCGAAGTCAACAGGTTCTTCTTGTTGTGGTTGGACTTAAAAATTAGAGTAAGGATCTTGAATTTGAGAATTATTTGCGAGAATTGGGTCTGCTATGATTTGTATTTTTCATGTGGACTAAAGAAAGGCTTTGAAACTCTTTTATAAAGAAGATTTTTCTTCGATAGTTTGGTCTTGGTATGGAGTATATGAAACTATTTGTTGGTAAAGTGGTTAATACTAAGACTCGGAGGAGTTGTATCCCCACTGATTCGATGAAGGGTCATGATGATTATCTCAATCTTGTTCATAATACTAGGATTGGGGCATATATTGATTCAGATAAGACCAATCTTGCATACTTGGTTGGTTAAAGTTATGCAATGCCGAGTTGGTAATATCCGAATTGAAAGAGGTTGAGGTGAAGTATGTATCACTATATGCATTGAAAAATTATAATTATAATCCATATCACAAAGGTATCAAACACAAAACAAATAAATAAACAAACAAACAAAAAGAAAAATCTAGCCTAAGTTAGGGTGAGATTAAACCTAGACGACTCCTATCTGTTGATTATCCATAGGAAGTATATTGTAGAACCTGACCATAAGTTAATCGGCCAGGTAGGGGCAAGACCTGTGGGAGGTATCCGTGCCTAAGCAACGGGCCTAATTATGCCAAACCACCAGCCTTCGGGGTTTCTCCCCTGAATCCCGAACCTTTGACACCGATTTGGCAAGATTCAACTTCTAGCAACTTCCCCCTTAAGTCAATCCCTATTTGAGTCTGAGATGTCACTAGGGCCTACATCTATTCAATTTCAAGTTAGGCTGGGTTAGTGAGTGAGGAGATGGTTTGTGGGCTAAGAAAGGGTAATGACTTTCCCATCTTATCTTGTTTAAGGATATGCCTTTAATCTTTTTAGTGCAGTGTATAAGTATAAAGTAAAAGGTAACACTCAAGCAATATAAATCACTCAATATATGTTTCCTACACTATATACAATGCACACATACTTTTTCTCCAGCAATCTTTAACAGTAATGTAAAAGGTAAACGAATTAGACACGTGCCCTAAGTGAAAGTACACATAAAGGGGGTGAATAGGTGCAGTGCTAATCTAATGATGAATGATATGGAATTAAAAACTTAATTGCTGACACACTATGTGTAACCAAGAGTGAGCGTAAATTTTCCGTGAAGGGCTCTAGAACTACTCCTCTAGATTCCTTTAGACTAAGAGTTGAGGTGCTTTAAAATCTCTCTAGGTTGAACACAAGTGTGGACACTTAGCATATGAATATGAACAATGTAAAACAATACAAGATATAAGTGTTTTCCATTGATTTTTGCAAAGGGAAAAACTTACAAAAAAAGGGGTCGAGGAGCTAAATTACAAGTAACTCTTTGCAGCAAAAAGATTACAGGTAGATCTCCTCTGAGATTTCTAGGGAAGTGTGCCGGTAGGAATCTGATCAGCGCGCGATCACTTTATCCCTTTGACGATGCGATTGACAGACAATCGGACTGCCACCTGATGGGATTCCCTTCTCGCCTGATTCAGGGAATCGGAGAACAGAAGGTCGGTAGAGCCCTCTTGTTACTTCTCGAGCTGCCTCCGCTTGGGAATTCCTTCTCGCCTGGTTCCGGAGATTCCTTGAGAGGGAGGAAGATCTTAGGGTATTAGCACCCTGATTAGAGAAGTAATTCTCTGAATTCTTGAAAGCAAGAGAGTAGATCTCTGTCTTTAGTCCTCTTCTCCTCTCTTTTTTGAGCCTCTGGCACGCTATTTATAGAGAGAGCAGGGGTATAATTGCCCCTTAAAATTCTGAAAATAGATTGAGTCAATCTGTTTTAATCTGAAAAGTAGCCTCGCCGCGAGGCTAGAGATAGCTTTTACGAAGCTAGGAATGGCAAGTAGTGCTAATCTCTTGATCTGCTCTGCTAAATGAAGGATGCGCCCTTGATTCTTTCCAAATAACTGAAAGATTTCTCCTGATCTTCTTACCTGATTGGGAGAGTCAAAAGATTATGACAAGCAACTGCCAAATTTGATCTCATCTGGATTTGATCTCAATTAGATTTGATCTCATCTGGAGATTTGATTGGTCAAGCGTGACTATAAAAGACCTGCAGCGAAGTCGTTGCGTTGAGCTCATGGCGGAGATGGGAGAAGCTTCTAGCGAAACTAGACGAAAGCTCTTAGCGGAGCTAGATAGAACTTGTGGCGAAGTTACCAATCATCCTTTCGCGCAGCTGCGTGGGGCTTTGAGCGAAGTTAACTTTCTGCGGAGTTAACTGAGCATCTCTGGGCGAAGCTGTAAGTTAGCTCGCAGCTGTTTGTGAAGGAGCTTCCTGCGATGCTAAGCAACTTTGGCTTCTTATGCGAGACTTATCTTGTGGGCTTGTGCGAGACTAAGTGTTGAGCTCACTTAACATCTCTGGACCTGCTTGGGCCTTCTCACGAGCTTTTAAGAATGATCTCGGCTTACTGTCTGCTTCACTGGATCAATAAAGTCCAAGTTGCTGATTCTTCCTCTTTGAGATGGACGCAGAACTGGTCGTCGACTTGTCTGCCACTTGTCTTTTGCAGATGTCAACAAGTTAGACATTGTTCAGGCCAGTTAGGAATCTTGTCCTTTTTAGATATTAACAATAAGAGAGAGAGTTGAGAGATAGAAGATCAAACGCAAACAAGAGAATATGTCTTGAGGTTCGAGCCATTTCTCTACATCCCCGCCTTCACACAGAAGGCTTTCAACTATCCATTATAGGATCTTTCACACAAGGACCTCCACTGAGGAATTACAACCCAACACCAGAGTACACAACTCCTTCTCTCAAACACAAACCTCAACACAAGAGGTGGGCACTAATCCAAGCACAAAACAAAGAAAAAATACAACTTAGTGATCACAAAGATCACAAACTCTCTCTTAGTGATCTCAAAGGATCACAAACAATTTTTCTCATAATGAAAAGATCCTAGGGATAGGTTTGAATTGAGTAGCTCAAGTATGTAAGAAGTCAAAGTGTTTGAAAAAGAAAACATATAGAAAATACTTGGGAAAAACTTCTTGATAGAAATGTAAAATGAAGAATAAAATAAATTTCCCAAATCTAGTTTATTTTTTGATTTTCCAAAGCTTTGAAAACAAAATAAATATGAAGATTTTTGGCACAAAAACTCTTTTGAAAACTTTGCTAAAAACACTAGAGAAGATGTAAATTTTATATCTTGGAAATCTTAGTGAAAACTGACCTCAAAGGACCCATATTTATAGGGCCTGAAAATATAGCCGTTGGGGTTCAGAACAGGTCAAAAATGACCTGTCGATCGAGCACCGATCGACCGCCAACGATCAGATTTCTGATCATTAGGGTTGTCGGTCAACCGGTCGGTCGACCGCCCTAAGGCACAAGGAGATTTTTCTCACTGTCGGTCGACCGCCCGGTCGACCGAGGCCAAAACCAGATAGCTCCCTCTCTGGGTCGATCGACTGGGGAGCAGACTCTCTGGATCAGTCGACCGCTCGTCGACCGCTAAAGCCTGTGCATTTCTGTGCACGTCGGTCGACCGATCCAGGCTCGGTCGACCGCTAAAGACTGTGCATTTCTATGCACGTCGGTGGACGGTGCATTTCTGTGCACGTCGGTCGACCGATCCAGGCTCGGTCGGCCGCTAAAGCATGTGCATTTCTGTGCACGTCAGTCGACCGATCCAGGTTCGCACGACCGGGCGGTCGACCGTTAGCACCCAAAAACCAGGTTTATAGGGTTTGAAATGTTGGCTTTTAAATACCTATAAAATCTCATAAAATCACATAAAATTCACAAAAATAAGTTCATATAAATATTTGAAGTATAAATATGTATGATCAAAATTCAACATATATTACAAACTATTTGAACTATTTTTGAGGCATGAAATTTAGCTTTAAACTGAAAACTGTATTTTTCATAAACCAAACTTTGAAATGAAAAACTGATTTTCTTAAACTTGTATAAATATAAAAACATGATATTTAAACTCATTTGAAGCATAGTGTGTATGGATAGAATCCAATACACATATAAAAGATACATGTATGTTTTTGACATTAAATCCAAACTAAGTCTTGTTAAAAACAAAACATAAAACCACGAACTAGATATACATCAAAATAAGTTTTTAGACATTATGAAACATAGATGTATATGAATGAAATTCAATATACACATAAACCAAGTAAACTTGTTTTGATTCTATCTATTCATGAAAACCATATATATTCTTGAAATTTCGAAACTGGTTAAACCGAAACCAATAATTTTTTGAACTTGTGTGTGTGTGTGTATGTGAACTTGAGCATATCAAGACTAAACTATCCTTACACAAGATTTAAACTAAACAAATCAAACAAACCGAAGTCTTCTTGTCAATCTTCATCTTCAAGACGACTCGATCCAAAGAGCTTGACTCCATCCGAGTACTACGCGATCTTGACGCGCGAGCTCTTGAATCTACACGTGTTAGCTCTAAAACTGTCATTGAATCATTTCTTGAAGCTAATTACCTACTAAGATCTTGTTCAATATCTGAAACTTATTAAACACAAGATCATTAGCAAACAAATCTTCATAAGTTAGTCATCATCAAAACTAAGATGAAGGGCCTCTGGGCCAACAATCTCCCCTTTTTAATAATGACAAAACTTATGAGGATATATATTATAGATTAAGAATAAGCTTCATAGAAGCCCTCCCTTAATTTATGCATTCCAAAAAAACACATAAGATATTCAATGTAGCTCAATATATTAATAAACAATAATAAAAGATATGCAATTGTATCTAGTTGTTTATTTTCATGTGCATAAGAATATGCATAAAACATATATATGCATATAAACACAAATAATACATGCATATATAAATACAAATCTTTCTCTTCATTTTTTTTCACTCATCAACAAAGGGGTGAAGAAAAAAAACAATACCAATAAACATATTTAAAATAAAATTTTTGATACCAATAAAAACAATCAATTGAAAGAAACCAATTGAAAATAAAACAATCTTTTTACCAATTGTACCAATAGAAGGACATAATACCAATTAAAAGTAAAAACCAAATTTTTTTTAGGTAAACATTAGAATCATTTTGCAATATAGATACCAATTGAGAATAATACCAATTTAAGATTATTGATACCAATACTGAAAATGTTAGCATATACCAAAATAAAATATTTTTCATCATAAAGAGTGGGAGTAAGATACCAATTGAAAATAAAATCAATTGAAAGATAAAACAAGAATTTTTCTCCCCCTTTATGAAATATCAATAAAGACAATGCGTAAGCCTGTAAAGATATCAATTATCATTAAGAACTAAATCTAACTTAGCATGAAATCAATTTGTGCTTTAAAAAATGTATGGTCAAATATGTTTTATAGCACAAGAAAATATCTATATATATGTATGATCAGAGTAATATAATATCAATTGAAATATGATGCATACATATACATAGAAAACATGAGTAAACAAAAATTATGTAACAAAGAAATCATGTGTATAACTCATAACTACCACCCTATCATGCACATGTTAAAATAGATTTTCTTTAAGAGCATAAGCCCATCTAAACCGCCCTTGGAAGGTAAGGGTTTTCAAAAATATAATTTGAAAATAGTTTGAGCATATTTGAAAACTCTACCAATTGAAAGAATACGAAACTAGTTTTATGGTAATTTTGAAAACTAGTACGAAATCCTTCAAATAAGGAATAAAAATAAATATATATTCCATGATATATGAAAATTGCACGAAAGACACTCAAAAATCTATGAAGCTCATATAGGCTCATGGATCAAAACTATGAGTAAACAAAATATAGAGTGTATAAAAATCATGTAATCAACATATGCATGGAGATAAGACAATGAAGCTTAATTGAAATACTTTTTATCAAAAAAAATAAACTATGAAAATTTAATTTTCATCAAACTAAACAAGCTTCAAGGTATATGTATGTTTTATCGAAACTAAAGTATACATATATATCCAAACATGAAAAGAGTCCATAATCAAATACATGGCATGTAAAGTAAGTGACTCTAGGATAGACATGTATAGCTATAGTTTTGGATAAAATTAACATATACATGAAGTAAAACACGAAAACATATACAAAAATAGGAAAAACAAGTAAAGATGTAAGAATCATCAAAATAAGATTATACGATATATGTAATGAGTACAAATGAGCAATGAAGTACAAACACATGATAATCAAGTGTAGTTCACTAATTGTATAAGTATAAACACAAGTTTAATGATAACTATATCTAAACAAGTAATTCAAAACATGAAGAACAAAACATAAGCAACTATGATCATTAGGGTAAATGCAAATGCTATAAAACTAGGATATACATAGTAGCTAAATAATAGTGAGAACACAAAAATATGAATTGATATGAATATGGGTGTATCTCAAATACTATTTATGTATGTCACATGTCTAATAATTATTACATTTAACATAATAAACATTAAAAGCATGACATGCTAAAATCATCAATAAAGCATGTAAACATAAATAAAGAGTCAAAGATAGTTATCAAACCGAATGAACGAATCTCTAAATCTCCAAACTATGGTTGTCCTCCCACCAAACTTTCTTGAAAGTGATGCATCCAAAAATGTGACATTAAGCTCAAAACGCATCCACTATCAAGACACCAACACTCTCACGTCTTGTGAGAGCTCACACCTACAACAAATAAAATATGGGTGGATTTTGGTACCCACACTTTCTTGGTCCATGGAGGTTAGCACCTTTCCTAACCAAACAAACTTACTTGCAAAATTTGTGACATTTAATCAATCATAACAAAATTTTGCAAAATGATCCGTGTGACCACAATATGTACAAGTGTACACATTAGTATACATAAAATCATGTGTATGAGCATGATGAGCATGTGCATGCCGTGGAGGGTGAGCATGAATATGTGGAGTATGTTTCTTTCAAAACAAAGATTCCAAACATGTGTGGTTCATGACACATTGGCTCAAAATGAAGCCCAAACAATCAACATTCTTCTTCAATATATATATGTGTGTGTGTGTGTGTGTGTGTGTGTGTGTGTGTGTGTGTGTGTGTATGTGTGTGTGTGTGTGTGGTGTATATGTATGTATGTATGTATGTATGTATGTACGTATGTATATATACATATATATACATATATACATATATACATAATTGAAGAAGACGTGGAGTAAGTAACATGTTTATCAAAAGAAGATGAAACAATGGAAGTATGATAAACATGAGCATCTAAATCATTTTTCAAAGAGTCTTTTCAATAGAAATGCATTCCAACTCTTTTGAAGTCAAAACAATTTTATTTTTCAAAATATCATTCTCTTTAAAACAAAATCTAGTTTTGAAGACAAAATCTCATTTTTCTTCAAAACAACATCAAAATCATTTTATTCTTTAAAAATTCATTTTCTTTTAAAGCAAGATCATGTTGAATTTTCAATTGATCCCTCTCATTTGAAATCTCAATCCTTTCTTGCAAAACCAAATCAAGTTTAGAAAATAAATTCTTATTTTCTTCTTTTAGCTCAAAACTCTTGCTTTTCAAAGCTTTGTATTTTGAAAGCAAGTTTTCACAAACATGGAAAGTTCTTCATTCAAAACATGAGCATCTATAATATTTTTATCACATGAAGAACTAGCACTATCATCTAAATGAGTGTTCGAGTTTACCTCAAGGGAGTCATTCCCTTGGACCATAAAGCATGCTTTGTCGGACTCATCTCCACTAGATTCTTTCTCCAAAACGTATGTCGTTTGTTCCTTGGGAGAAGTCAATGTGTTCCACACTGTAAAAATGGAATCACAATGGGAAAACATAGAAAGTTTTTCTTTGCTAAGTGTATGCTTTAATGCATCTATAGCTTGTGCATTAGCCTCTATATGCTTGTTATTATCAAGATAAGATTTCTTGGTAGGGGCAAGGTAAACATGAAATCCTAAAGGTTTAAGATAAGCACTCATCTTAAACTTTCACATATCGATGTTGGAAACATCATACATGGGAGGTGCAAGATAATCCATGAGTGTAAACTAGTATCTGCAAACCAACTAGTTAGATTAGCAATGAAGGATCTCACTCCTAAGTGGTTAAACTGAATATCAAGAGCATAGGCTCTGATACCAATTGAAAGTACACGTAGAGGGAGGGTGAATAGTTGTAGTGCTAATCTAATAATGAATGATGTGGAATTAAAAACTTAATTGCTGACACACTATGTGTAAGCCCGAATTTCTCATGAAGAGCTCTAAAACTACTCCTCTAGATTCCTCTAGACTAAGAGTGAGGTGCTTTAAAAGCTCTCTTGGTTGAACACAAGTGTGGGCATACAAACTATATCTAGCACATGAATATGAACAATGTAAAGCAATACAAGAAATAAAAAAGAGAGAGTTGAGAGATAGAAGATCAAACGCAAACACGAGGATATGTTTCGAGATTCGAGCCACTGCTCACGTCCCCGCCTTCACGCAGAAGGATTTCAACTATCCACTATAAGATCTTCTACACAAGGACCTCTGTTTCCATCGAAAAACACTTGATTCGGGAAAAATTTACAAAAAGTGATCGAGGAGCGAAATTACAAGTAATAAAAAGATGAATTATAAGTAGATATCCTCTGAGATTTCTGGGGAAGTGTGCCGGTAGGAATCTGATCATCGCGCGATCACTTTATCCCTTTGACGATGCAATCGATTAGGTGATCGAACTGCCTCCTAGTAAGACTCCCTTCTCGCTTGGTTCAGGGAATCGGAGAATTGAAAGCAGAAGATCAGTAGAGCCCTTTGCTAAGAATTTTGCTCTTTTCTTTTTCTAAGCCAATCTCCTCTCTGTCTGTCCTCCTTTTTCTTGGCTCAACAATGGACTATTTATAGCAAATGTGGGGTGTAACCGCCCCCTTGAATTCAGCAAAGCTGAATCAGTCTTTAGCTTCGCGCGAGGCTAGCAAATGACCTTTCTGCAAAGCTCCTTGCGAGCTTCTGGCGAAGCTAGAGGGTTCGTGCGAACGTCTTCTTGCCGTTATGGCTTAATTGTCTCCACTTAATGTGGGACGAAGTGGGCGGATGTAACCGCCCACTTAAAGTGACGTTAATTCCACTAAATTAGTGGGGTTCACCCATTAATCCCTCGTGGGATTTTGAAACGGTCAATTTGATGACCTGGCAAAGCTCACTGCGAAGCTGAGACTTGGCTCATAGCTTCAGGCGAAGTTACCTTCAGAGCCTCGTGTGAACCTAAAACTCAGCTCATAGCGGAGCTATGACTCAGCCTATAGCGGTGCTAAACCAGCTAGGGATAGGGTTTCTAGCGCGAAGCTCCTGGATCAGCCTCTGCGGGGCTAAATGGGAAGCTTCAGACGAAGCTAATAGTTAGCCTCAAAGCGAGGCTACCAACAAAGCTTAGGTGAAGCAGGTAGTTCCATACGGAGCTATGAAACTTACCTTGGGCTCATGCCAGGCTAAGTATTGATCTAACTTAGCCTCTTAGGCCTGATTAGGTCTCTCCAAAGGTGACTTTGGCTTACTATCTGCTTTAGGATCAGTAATGTCCATGTTGCTACCTTATTTCTGGTCATCAGCTTGTCTTCGACTTATCTTTTGTAGATGTTGATAAGTTAGACATCGTTCAGACCGGTTGAAGATGAATGCAAGAGTTCAGTCTTTTTCGAGTGTCAACAAGACCCCCTTCAAAGTTTTCGTGAATTTTCAATGGAATGGTTCAGATTTTGAAATACTTTGAACTGTTTTGATTGATGATCAATGGTACGTGAATGTGAACGTCGCCTTAGTGGTTAAGTTCAACTTCGCCTTTAGCCCCACTTTCGGGCTAGAATAGGTTCGCCGAGGAATGTAACAATCCGCTTCCGTGTAGCTTCACGCTTCTGGATAGCTTCGCCTTTGGGCTTCCTAAAGTAGCTTCGCTTCAAACTGAGTTGGAACATGAGCAGTAGCCTCGCGCTCGCTGTGATGGAGCGACGTTTCGTTCCCAAGGCTAACCGCTTTTGCGAGTTACGAGAGGAATTGCTCCCTTTTTCAAGGTTTGAATAACTTCCCTTGCATTTACGAGCGAGAGATTATTTCCTTTTCTGAAGTTCAAATAACTTCGTGTGTATTCCCGAGGGAGATTATTCCCTTTCTCAAGGTCAAGCATTTGAATGCTTTAACTTCGCCCGCGCTCCCAAGCTTGAAGTGGTAGCGGAGTGGTCAGGCCACGAGGCCTATAAATAGGACTCTTGTAGTCCTTCTCAGAGAAACATACTCCTCTCTTTCTAGGAGGTTTGTTTATGACCCCTCCCTATTGCTCAAGTAAGGAGACTGAGGTCCCTGAAGTAGTAGGGACTCTCACTCTGGTTATTATCGGATCAAGAACTGGTGAGTCTCGGCCATCCAGTGACTTTAGGGAGTTTATCCCCCTTAATTTTTGTAGCTTTATCAGCTATCTTAGAGATTAAATTCCTTGTCTCTGCATTTGGCTGACTTTCAGAGAAGGGTTTCAACCCTATTTTCAAGCTTCCCGGTGAAGCCAGCATTCTTGCCTGATTAGGCAATGGATCTTTCCACGCGAAGTTCCTGTCTTGATCTATTAAATCTGCCATATAGGCGAGGGTTATGACTTGGACTCTTCAAGGCTGAGCCAGTCTTGCCATATAGGTGGGGTTAAGGTTGCGCCCTTCCAGGCCAGTTTGGCCTAGCCATATAGGCGAGGGTAGGACTTGGTCCTTTTTGACGCTTCTCCAGCCTAACTGCCTGGGGCGGAGCTAAGACTTGGCTTATGCTAAATGTTCTAACGTTGCCGTACAAGCGAGGCTATCCTCTGCTTATCTGAAGCTTATCCTTAGGACATAACTTTAACTTAGCATTTCATCCCTCCCCTTTTTCCTTATTTAATGTTAACTTGTTTCCTATTTGTATTGCAGTGTACTGCGCTCCCCATTCCTTCATCCTGATGAAGGAGAACAAAAACTTGCCCCTTGATTTTCAAGTTGAAGCTTTGATCATAAGCAGGAGGAACACACTGGAGCTGCTGATGCACGTTCCAAGAGAGGCTGGTAGTTTCTTATCCGAGATAATCCACTTCGGGACGGGCTGGTAGTCGCTTATTCGAAATGATCCACTTCGAGAAGGGGCTGGTAATCGCTTATCCGACATGATCCACTTCAGGAAGGCGGACGTCACCAGTAAGGTCTCGAATCCTTACTTTGCCAATTTTGATTAAGGAAGATCCAGCTTTCTGGTGGCAACCAATCCTTGCCAATTTTGATCAAAGAAGATCCAGCTTCTTGATGGCAAAATCTGCCATTAAACGAAGGATTACGACCTTGTGAAGGAGGAAGACCTTTCGTGTCCAGTTGGTCTGATGGTCTTGGGACGGCTTATCATCCTGAAAGTAGATAGGACAACTTGTACGCCTTTGGAGCAATGATTCTGTTGTACATCCTGAAAGTAGATAGGACAACTTGTTCGCCTTTGGAGCAATGATTCTGTTGTATGAAAGACAATATTATTATCAATGTATCTTCCCTTTAGAGTTAATAAGAAAATAATTTCCTTTTACTGATTTATTTTGCTCTCTTCTTTTCACTTTGAACTTCGAAAGTAACTGGAATGGACTGGCTTAGGTAAGCCTTTTCCTGAGGAAGAAAGAAAAGCTCTTAGCGGAGCTAAGCTTCCAGCGAAGCTGAAGACGGTTTTTCAGCTAAGTCAGGAACGAGCTTCCAACGGAGCTAGCACAAAATTTTCTCTAAGCTAAAGATGAGCTTTTAGCAAATCTAAAGCTCAGCTTTTAGCGAAGTTAATCAAGTGTTGTGAAGTCAACGCTGATTTGTAGCGGAGCTAGCCCTTGGCAGAGCTAAAGCAAGGCTTCTCGGGGAAGGCGCTTAGGCGCCATTTCAAATTATTTGAAACGATCGCCTGCGCTCCTTTTGAGGAGGCGAAGTTAGATAATTTTATGTCTATAAAAGCCCGATGGGCTAAAAGAGAGAATTAACTTCTCTTAAATAACATTTTGAATTATTTTTAGAGAAACAAATCTCTTTCTCTTCCTTCTCCTTCGTTCAGACTTTCAGAACTTCTTAGTTCTTCATGGCCCCTAAACGACGCGCGGATAAAGAGGCTGCGACCTCTGCTGCGGAAGTGCTGTCTCCTCCTCCGATCATCGAGCGACCCATAGCGGGTAGAGAGTTTTTCCCTTTTTCTAGAGATTTTTATCTCTTTTCGAAGCCATTTACTGGCTATTTCATGGTGAATCTGGAGTGATCACCATGATCCAGCAATCTGAGGGAACTATACTCCCTAAATTTAAATTCACCGAATTTTTAGGGGATTTAATTCCCCTTCAATTTCGTGAATTGAAATTAGAAACCGAATGGTTTCTTCTCCAATCTTCTATGCGAAGTTAGCCCTTAGGGCTGTTCACGTTCCGTCACATGACAGGATGCAAAGCTAGCTCTGGAAGCATAGCTGGAAAAAGAATTTAGAGTCCTTAGAATAACTTTAGACACAAGTGTTTTTCTAGCGAAGTTAGCCTTGGGGGCTTTTTTTCATTCTGTTCAGTGACAAGATGCGAAGTTAAGCTTCTGGAGCAAAGCTAATCGCTTAGTGATTTTCTGCACTCTGCCTTCGTGCAGAGGGCGAAGCTAAGCTTCAGGGCGAAGCTAATGCTAGGCTAGCTTCGCTTGGAGAGTGAAGCTATGCCTTAGCAAAAAAAAATTCTTTTATTTTTTTTTTGCTTTAACTTTCCTTTTCTTTGGCTAATGGACTAATATAGTTTTTTTCTTACTTTGCAGTGCACTATACTTCGAGAACTTTGAACAGTCTCTTTGAAACAGCCAGGGGATTTGATGGAAATGTTAACCTGCAATTCTAAGGGCAAGCCTCATTATTCAGTGAGAGGAGGCTCCTGGCTGGGATGCCCTGATCCATGCCAGAGATCAGCGTACCATGCAGGAGATCTTCATGATCCCTCAGAAATTTGACCTGCTCCCCTCGAAAATTGTGACCGAAAAATTTACCGAAAGCCGGCTTCATGTTTGGGGACTGATCGACAAAAGGCAAGCACAAGAAAAGTAGAAAGGGAGTGGGTCGAAGTTACTGCTTTTGCGATTCTTCCGTAGTAGCGAAGTGGCTATACGAGTCGTATCCACAAGGGGAGAGCGATGGAAGCTTGATGCGGCTTTTATCTTCAAGAAAAGAGAATGTTCTTTGTTCCAAATAAAGAATTGAAAAGTGAAAACAAGTTGTTTCAAGAATTGTTGGAAAATGGTTTGGTGGTTTGTGAAAGTGAGTTTTTCTTAATTGTAAAAACGCATGGCTAACTTTCTACTAATTGCTCCCACTAATCCCTAACTTCTTAAAGATGTGCCTCACGATGGATCATAGGCAAGCTTACCCCTTATGCAATGGAACTATTCACGTGGAAATCGAGTGAAAGTTCTTCCTATAACTTCACTTTACACGGCAAAAACTCGGACATTCCGTATTAAGATCCATTAGAAGGCGAGAATACGGGAAGACACGAGTGCACTAATGGTATCGGCGAAGTAAAAGGAAAGTCTCTAACTTACAACAACAAGCAAAGTGCAAAACCCATAGATCATCAAAAAATCATTAAGTATGAAATATAAGAAGGTAAATACTTGTAGGTACATTAGAGTTAGAACCCTCGTCTTAAGATGCCATAGCTCTCGTTTGCACAAGGCTTGTTTGACACTATTGACTCATTCGGGTTATCAATCAAGAAGTTAGAAATTAGTAGGCTAGTAGTTAGTTAGCCATGCAATGGAGGAGTTAGTTACACATGGTGAAGAAAAGAACAACAAAAGAAAAGAGATAAAGAGAAGGAGTTACACTAAAGCAAGAATGTAAAAGCAAATGAAAGCAAATGAAAACAACTAGAAATAGAAAGAAAGAAAGAGAAGTAATTACTTGTATTATCTTGTCACCTTCTAATACAACTTGTACACACTCTCTCTCTTTCACTCTAATGGCTAAAGCTAGAACTAGAAGAACAACAACAACAACTACTACAAACTAAAAACAAGATTACAAAAAATTGCTCTAACTCTGGATCTGGCCAAACTGAAGACCCTAGGGGGGTATTATAGGCACCAGGGGAAAGGGGGCCACGTGGGAAGCACGTGGCCCAAAGCGCAGGGCGGCGCGCGCCTGGCATCGGGCGGCGCGTCGCCCAGTTTGTCTCCTGTCAATTAGACCTCCTGGATTTGCGATTTGACTCCTTGGGCTGACAAAATCTTCACTCTAATGTCAATGGCTAATTGGTAGGCTTTTAATCACCAATTAAATGGTGATTTAAGTCTTCTTCTTCATTTGCACACCATGGACCTAGATTGAAGCAACCAAAGCTTTATTAGCAAAATTTAACATTAAATAAATATGAGATTGTGATGATAATTATGCAAAATTAGAGACTAATCACACCCCCATACTTATCTTTTTGCTCGTCCCGAGCAAAACAAAAAAAAAATCAGAAAATTATTATACCACTTTCGCAGATGTCGCGGTTGCACTGAGCATGTGCAATAAGCCTTTAAACCTCTAGGTTTCCGCTAGAGGAGGAGTGTTGTCTCCTGAGGGTTTTCAGCGGATTGCACCCACAAAATCCAGTAAGTAAAGAAAAGAAGTTAGTTGTAGAAATAAATTTTTTTTTCATGAAAAAGAATTTTCAATCATCTAAGTAAAAATAACCGAATGATGTAAGAATTAGGTTTAACCTTCATAAGTCCTCTATATTTTAGCCTTCATAAAAGAAGAAACTATGGTTTTTCTTTAAATTTAGAAAGGATTTTGTACTTCTAACTCATTCTTTTATTTTGCTTTAGCTAGATTGCTGATATGCAATGTGTAAGTGTGAGGTGCTTGGGATTTTCAACTCAACTTTGAATATCATTTAATTTTATTAATATTTACTTATTATTCTTGGTTCCATTAGGCTTTCTACTTCACTTATGTAACACATATCAAACGATGACTCCCAAACCAGATGGTCTTAGGGCACCAGGTGGAAAAACACCCTTCAGGTCAAATATGCAAGTGGAGTAGGCCACGAAATCAAGATTTATTTATATATATATATAATATATATATTTTTGGGCGTGAGTGATCATGCTTCTTGAGGCACAATTATCCAGCCTTTTTTTTTTATAGAGTTGTGTCTCTATATCCCAAGCATGTGTGTGTGAATTATGCATATTCTACTAAGGTAAAATAAAAGGTATGAGTTATTTTCCTTATCCCTTCTAACTTTTTTGTCAAACCAATCTTTCTTGTTTACTTAGGAAAAAAATAAAGATTTATTACTAAGGTTCCCGTAATTCCTACAATCTTTTAGTATTTTTATAAAGAGTATGAAATTTCTTTTCAATCTGGAGTTTTTTTTTATTTTTTTTGTGAAAGAAAAGAAAGAATAAAAGTAAAAAGAAAAAGTGTTAGCACCCCCCCACACCTATCTAATGCATTATCCTCAATGAATGCATATGGAAATGCAATAAATAGGGGGAAGAAATGATGTCACCGTCTCCGTGGACTTGGGTCGGCCAAGTGCGAATAGGCTAAAGAAATGTCAAAAAAAATGTACACGGGGTAAGCATATAAACAAATTTTTTTTTTTAAGATTTTGTTTGTTGTGGTTAGGTGTATGATGGGGCAAAAATAGTCAGCACACTCTCATCTGGAGTCATAGGCTCAGTGGTCAAGAAGGGCTTCAGTCTTTGCCCATTCACTTTAAATTCCGTGTTGTGTTTAGGATCTGCAATAAGCACAGCACCATGGGGAAAACAGTGCGTACAATGAACGGTCCCGACCAACGAGTTTCAGCTTCCCCGTGAAAATATGAAGCCTAGAGTTGTACAGCAGAACCCTATCTCCCGGTGCAAAGTTTTCCGGGTTATGATTTGGTCATGGAAAAGTTTAGTCCTGCTCTTGGTGATTCGGGCATTCTCATAAGTTTCATTCCGTATCTCCTCTAATTCAGAAATCTGCAGTCTCCTAAGTTCACCGGCCTTGGTCAGATTAAAGTTGAGTTGCTTAATGGCCCAGAGGGCCCGATGTTCTAACTCTACTGGCAGATGACAGGCTTTCCCAAACACGATTCTATAAGGAGACATCCCCAGAACTGTCTTAAATGCGGTGCGGTAAGCCCACAATGCATCATTGAGCTTAACCGACCAATCCTTTCGTTTTGTCCGACAGTCTTTTCCAGAATGAGCTTGATCTGTCGGTTGGTGACTTTGACCTGCCCATTTGTCTGGGGATGATACAGGGTCGATAACTTGTGATTGATGGAATATTTCGCATCAGAGCTTAAAAAACTTTGTTGCAAAAATGTGATCCATTATCACTAATTATCGCTCTGGGGGTGCCAAATCGAGAGAAGATGTTATCTTGAGAAATTTGACAACCACTTGTTGTCATTCGTCTTAGTTGGCACAGCTTCTACCCACTTAGAGACATAATTTACAACAACCAAAATGAATTGGTTGCCGAAGGAGTTGGGGAATAGCCCCATGAAATCGATACCCCAAACATCAAAAATTTCAACTTCAAGGATTGGGTTTAGGGGCATCATGTCTCTTCTAGAAATTTCCCGATCTTCTGACAGTTTGCACATGACGTGCAAAAATGATATGAGTCTTTGAACAAAGTGGGCCAGTAGAACCCACTTTGTAGAACTTTCTCTGCAGTCTGTGGGGACCGAAGTGTCCTCCGCATGCAAGGTCATGGCAAAAGCTAAGCACACTCCTCTGTTCCTCCTGGGTATGCATCGTCTAATTATTTGGTCGGGACAATACTTAAAAAGATACGGTTCTTCCAGAAGAAGTACCGTACTTGGGCAAAGAAGCGGTCTTGGTCTTGCTTTGTCCAGTCAGCGGGTAATTGTCCCGTGGCCAGGTAATTAACGATCTCCGCATACCAGGGTTCTTAAGAATGGCTAGGATGTGCTCGTCTGGGAAATCCTCGTTGATCGGAGCTTGGATGGTTGGTGCATTCAGAATTCGTGAGAGATGATCAGCGACCACATTTTCTATACCTCGTTTATCCCAGATTTCTAAGTCAAATTCTTGAAGCAAAAGGATCCACCGAATCAGTCGGGCTTTGCTTCCTTTTTGGTCATGAGGTATTTCAGAGCCGAGTGATCCGTAAAAATCACCGTCTTCGAACCCTAACAAGTAAGCCGAAACTTTTCTAACGCAAAGACAACGGCCAAGAATTCTTCTCAGTTGTTGTATAGTTCTGTTGGTCGTCATTCAAGGTCCTACTCGAAAGTAGATTACGTGCTGCCTATTATCGAGCACTGTCCTAGAACAACGCCAATAGCAAAATCAGATGCATCACACATGATTTCAAATGGCTGGGCCCAATTAGGAGCAGAAATGATAGGTGCAGAAATCAGTTCTTGCTTAAGCTTCCCCCATGACTTGAAACATTCATCGTTGAAATCAAAGGGCACGTCCTTAGCGAGCAGGTTGGTTAAGGGCCTCATGATTTTGCTAAAGTCCTTAATGAACCGTCGGTAGAACCCAGCATGCCCTAAAAAGGATCTAATATCCTTGATGCTTTTGGGTGGGGGAAGCTTAGCAATCACTTCTACCTTAACCTTATCCACTTCTATGCCTCTCCTCGAAATCTCATGGCCCAAGACAATCCCCTGTCTCACCATAAAGTGACATTTTCCCAGTTTAGAGTTAGGTTTTTCTCAATGCATCTTTGTAGCACTAACTCTAAGTGATGAAGACACTGATCAAATGAATCTCCGTAGATGGATAAGTCATCATGAAAATCTCAAGAAAATGTTCCACCATGTCAAAGAACAAACTAAGCATGCATCGTGGAAGTTGCAGGAGCATTGCACAATCCAAAAGGCATGCGCCGATAAGCAAAGGTTCCGAACGGGCAGGTGAACGTTGTCTTTTCCTGGTCTTCTGCAGCAATGGGGATCTGATTGATTGTATCCCGAAGTACAATCTAGAAAGCTAGTAAGAGTAGTAGTATCATGTCAGCCAAACGCTCAAGCATTTGGTCGATGAAGGGTAGCGGGAAGTAGTCTTACGGGTAGCTGCATTCAACTTCCTGTAGTCGATACAAACACGAACCTTGGTAGGCAGTCTTATTTGTACCAACTCTTTTTCCTCATTTTCTACCACCGTAAAGCCAGACTTCTTTGGGACCGCATGAACAGGGCTAACCCATTGACTATAGAAATGGGTAAATTATCCCATTATTTAATAGTTTTAGAATTTCAGCCTTAACTGCCTCTTGCATGAGAGGGTTAAGCCTGCGTTGTGGGTCCCTCCTAGGGGTTGCTTCATTGACTAAATGGATTCTGTGTTGTACTATGGCTGGACTTATTCCCTTGATGTCCTTCATCGTCCATCCAATGGCTTCCCTATGTCTTTCAGGATAGACATTAAGTTGTCCTCTTGTTGCTCAGTCAGGTGTGATGCTATGATGACTGGCAAGGTGTCCTTTCCGCCCAGGTAGGCGTACTTGAGATGTTCAGGCAAGGCTTTTAGCTCTAGGGAGGTGTTCTTCATTGGAAGCAATCTCTGGGCTTTCAATCCTAGGATGGGGTACACTGGGGCTTGATGCCCAATCCACTGCTGAATCTACGATCTGGTTTAGATTAAAATCCTCAGCCTCCAAATTAAACTCTGCCTCAGTTTCTGTCTCCATACTCTCCTCATGCTCACTGGTCAGGTTTTCAATAGAATTGACCTCAAACGTCTGATCATTGACATCCCTAGGTTGTCTTCCAAGATAAAGACATTGACTTCCTTCGTCATGTCTCCAAAAGTCAATCGCATGGACCCGTTCCCACAGTTGATTATGGCGTTGGCTGTAGTAAGGAATGGGCACCCTAAGATGATGGGAGTTTGAGACCTAAGATTGGACACAGGTTGGGTCTCAAGCACAATGAAGTCAACGGGGTAATGAAATCCCCGACCCGGATGAGGACGTCTGTGATTTTCCCCTTCGGGATCTTCACAGATCGGTCAGCTAGCTGAATGGTGAATCGAGTTGGGCTTAGCTCACCCAACCCAAGTTGCTGGTATACTGAGAGAGGTAGCAAGTTGATACTTGCTCCCAGGTCAAGAAGCGCTCTACTGATTTCGGTCTGTCCTATGGTGCATGAAAGGTGGGACATCCGGGATCCTTGTATTTCACGGAATAGGACCAGACAGAATTTCGCTTATATTAGTGGCAAGAAGACTTTCTTGGGCACATTGGTCTTTCTCTTCTTTGTACACATATCCTTCAGAAATTTGGCATAAGCTGGGGCTTGTTGGATAGCGTCAAGAAGTGGCATATTCAATTTGACCTGGTTGAACATCTCTAGCATTTTCTCCATGTGCATATTTTATTGTTGTTCCTAACCTATTGGGAAAGGGTGCTACAGGCTTATGAACTGGTTCAGTAGCTTTGTCCTCGTCAGATGTTTGTGGAGTGGATTGGGAGGAACTAGCAGAGGTGGAGGCAGGAGTGGGATCAGGATGGACTGGACTTTTCTGTTGGTAAACCTGGTTGTCTACCTTCTTTCCAGATCACAGTATGTGAATAGCATTACACTGGTTAATTGATGGATCCTGAATTTCATATGCTTGGTTGGAGGTTTAGGGTTAACTAGCGGCTGACTAGGCAAAGTACCCTTAGGTCTTTCACTTAGGGAGCTAGCTAACTAGCTCATCTGCATTTCCAACCTCGATATGGCCTATGAATGACTGTTCAGAGTTTGTCCTTGGTTTTGCATAAAAGCGGTTTGGGACTTTATGAAAGCCTCTATGCTCTCCTCCAATTTACTGATTTTCTTTTCCATCGGTGAGCCTTGGGAGGAGGAAGCTGGGGCTTGACTGGGAAAAGTTGGTGGAGGAGTAGGATGGTGAAAGTTGTTGGAAAAATTAGGCCTGGGAGGATTGTTTTGGGCCCAGGAGAAATTGGGGTGATTTCTCCAGCCGGGATTGTAGGTCTGTGAGTAGGGGTTGTGAGGCGGCCGTGAGTAAGCCGCGTTCATGTGTTCCGGTGCACTTGCTGGGCATGGAAAATAGGGCACTCTTTAAAGACATGGTTTGGTGCCTGACAATA